>PVHX01010960.1:0-66942 GCA_004024805.1 Geosciurus inauris
CACATGGATCGTGTTTTGCTTTGTGTGATTTTATTTTTATGCAGTGCTGGGAGGGAACCCAGGGCCGGGCAGTGCTAGGCGAGCTCCACACCCCGAGCTGCACCCCACCCCTGCTTTATGTGACCTTTAGACCAAACTTCCATAAATGGTGGTGGGCTGCCTGGAATTCCCCCCACTCAGCCTTGGTTTTGACGTTGGCTGGCCTTCCGTGGTAGTCTCTTCGATAAGCACGGGCCGGCTGCCACAGATGAGGATTATCTTGAGAAATGTGTGCGCTCAGTTTGAAGATTGAAAACCTTTTGTCAAAAGGAAGAATGGCAGGAAGTGTGCCTTTGACATTGTTGGTGGGAATGCTCGGCTCTGCTGTCGTCCTGTGTGGAGGGGGTTTAAGGCGTGTGCTACTTGGTTGCTGTGAGCTGGGGACTGGCAAGGGGACCTCATCCAGGAGCCCCTGCTGCCACCACGGGTAGAACCAGCTTCAGGAATAACTCAGGGTGTTGAATTTGCAGAGGGCAAGTGGCCTCTCCTCTCTGGTGGCAGAGGCTGCTGAGGAGGGCCTCGTCGTGATTTTGTGGCTTCTGTCCATGTTCTGAGGAAATTAAAGATAGTGTTTTTGATTATAAAAATGTCTTCTTACTGCAAGTTAGGAAATGTGAAGGAAATTAAAACCCCCTCTGGCTGAGAGGGACACCTCACGCCGTTCCCGCTCTGGGAGCGCGTGTTCCCAGGTGTGGCTGTCAGCGCTCACACGTCTCCAGCCCCCTTTTTACCTTCCTGCCATTAATTATCCTTCCATAATGTGAACTTCAGTGTCTGAGTGGCATTTTTCATGTAGCTGTTCTACTCTCTCCCATGCTGAGTTGTTTCTGTTTCCAAATTATAGACCATGCCCCCGTGAACATGCGTGGCACGTCGGTATCTCAGCCAGTGCTTTTACTTCCCGGGTGAACTTCTGGCTGGGAGTTCTGGGTCGGAGGCCACGTGTGCTTTGCGACCTCTGCCCCTCCTTGCCCCAGGTGCCTGTCTGTGGGCCTTTTCCTGGGTAGTTGCCCACCTGGCGCCTGCACGGTGGAGGGGTGTTTAAGGTGAGTGTTCTCTGTGGCTGTTGTTCTGCCACCAGCCCCAAGACCTGAGGTGTTCTTTGTTTTTTTGTTTCTGTGAATCTGAGGCAGCCTGCATGCGAGGCAAGTGCTCTGCCCTTGAGCTACACCGCAGTTGGATTTTTGCCAGCTTGGGTGAACCTCCTTTGAGGGAGTCCCTGAACACTGTTCTGGGATCTCTGTTGCAGGGCTGCTGGAGGGTGGCGATCACAGGTGGTCAGGACCTGGCTCGCTGTGCTGGGTGGTCCAGCCCCAGGCCTGGGCTCTGTCCCACGTGGGCAGTGGGGGCCCCTTATCTGCCCATGGACATGACAGATAGGCTCTTCTGTGGCCTCCCTGCAGTCAGGTTAAAGTTTTTAGAGAGCCGTAGGGAAGTGACCCAGGGAGGGCCAGGTCTGAGGCCTCATTCCCTCACTAGTGTATGCAGAGTAATGAAATGCAGGGTGCGGAAGTTCTGGGGGGTGTGACTGGCTGGACCACCTGGTTCTTTTCTTCCTGTTTCTCCTGGTTCCAAAGGCTGCTCTCTGGGCCTGAGATGCTCCATCGTGTGGGGTTGAGACGGGCCAGGAAACCAACTGCTATGACTTGTGTGTGGCATCCCAGGATGTAGGCTGGGAAGGGCCAGGGACCCGGGAGAGCTCTCTCTAGAGGGTGACACTGACCTGGACATTGAGGGAGCCAGACTGGAGGGAGTGTCCTTGGAGTGGAATGGCATCAGAAAATTTTGGGGATGTGAAGCAGCCTGGAGGTTGGGGGCTTGTGGGGAGGGTTAAGGGTAAGACTCGCAGAGGCAAAGCTCTGGGTGCCAAGATAGTGAATCTCCACTTCTGGATCTCGGAGTCCTTGAGAATTTTAATTAACTCATCCATTTATTCATTCATTTGATGCTGGGGGCCGAACCCAGGGCCTCCGAGATGCCACCATGTGCTCCACCATGGAGCTACATCCCCAGCCCAAAGAGGTTTTAAAAGGCAATGTTTCAGAGAAAACTCCGGCACCCCTCCATATGGAGAATGGGCCAACCTTGGGAGGGCCTGGGGACTTGGGGCCGCGTAGGTACTTGGACAGAGGCAGGAGCAGAAGAGATGAGGTCCTTTTCCACCCTTGGCAGAAGGTGTCTTCTTCCTGCTCTGCCTTGTCAGACTCTAGTGCTTGTTTCTTTTTTCTTTCTTTCTGTTTGGTACTAGGGATGAAACCCAGGGACACTTTTACCATTGTGCTATATCCCCAGCTTTCTAAACTTAATTGATTAATTATTATTTTTTAAAAAAAATATTTATTTTTTTAGTTGTAGGTGGACAGAATATCTTCATTTTATTTTTATGTGGTGCTGAGGATCGAACCCAGTGCCTCCCATGTGCTAGGCCAGCACGCTACCACTGCGCCATAATCCCAGCCCCTTATTAATTATTTTAATTTTGAGACAGGGTCTTGCTAAGTTGCTGAGGCTGGCCTCAAACTTGTCGTCCTCCTGCCTCAGCCTTCCAAGTCATGAGGATTACAGGCATGCACCACAGTGCCTGGTATCCTAGGGCCTATTTTATGAGCTGAGTGGTCCAACTGATGGCCGGGGTGGAACAAGTAGAGGCCAAAGACCTTTACTGGCTTGCCACACTCCCAGAATTCCTGGGAGGCAGGATTTGTTTCTGCAGGGGTGACACTGCCAGCTGCATCCTTGACCATCGTCACTTCTTCTCACCTCCTCAGGAGGAGGAAGTTGCTGACCCCACTTTACAGCTTAGGAAACTGAGCCTTGTGGCATGAGATAGAGGACCCCAGAAAGCTGCACGTTGGCTTGGTTGTTGGCTGCTTGGAGACGCTTTCCAAACGCCAAGCCTCTAGAGTAGGTGCAGGGAGATGGCTTACCATGGGCGGGACCCACTGTCCTGTGAAGGTTGGGGACCCCTCACCACAGTGGGCAGGGCTGGATCTTGAGCTGGAAGCCACATGTGTTGGGTCGGGCATGGGTGGGCTGTCTAGGGCCCTCTGCACGGGTTCCCCCTCTGCTGAGGTTCTCAACAGCTTGAGCCCCAGAGGAAGGGCCTGGGTTGCTACAGGGACCGCTGAAACCAGCACTTCCGGGGTTGGAGTTGGGAGGAGGGAGCAGGAGGGAGCTGCAGGCCTCAGCCCTCAGCCCTCAGCCCTCACCCTCAGAGCAGCAGGAAGCTGAGAATCAGGGCTAATTGCAGCAGGTGGGGAGGGGTGAAAGGTGGGTCTGATGCAATTAGCAGGGCTGGCATTCTGCCAGGGCCACAGAGGCTTAAAGGCGAGGAGCTGGAGAGAGTGTTTGAGTGCCTGTGTGCGCACACGTGTGAGATCAGGCATCTGCCCGGTCCCTGGGGCTCCCCTCCTGCCCTCACAGGTAGGAAGGACCCCATGGCACTGGTGTTCTGCCTTTTGCTTCCAGGTGTTGGGGACACCAGTAGGCCTCTGTGGCGCTGCTCACTCCAGGGCTCTGCACAGACCCAGCTCTTGGCCCAGGACTTAAACTCCAGGCATGGGCCCAAAGCCCAGCTTGTCCCCTTACGTTTACAGCTCTGGACTTTTCTCTGGGCTCCTCTCCTTCCTCTGAAGGGCATTTCCTTCCAGAATCATGCTTCTGGCACGTGTTCTCTCCCTACTTAAGGGCTGGCTTCCACTGCATGCTCAAGTGTTCTCTCAATTTGCGACCGTTCTTGGAGCCTCTCACGGGAGGTGCCGCTGCTCCCAGGAGGGAGCCCAGAGCCCATGGGGGTGGGGAGCAGCCATCCCCCCATCACAGGGCACAAGGTCTGAGTGTGTGCTGCCCACAGAATTATGGCTAAAACCCTGTGTCCACCTCCAAAGTCAAGAGTGGACTGAGCTGCTGATCTGTGGTGCTCCCTTCCAGCTCATGGTGAGGACCGTGCCTGAGTGTTCAGCGGCATGAGGGTCAGGACAGGTTGGGCTGAGTGACAGTTGGAAATAACTTACTCGAGAGTGGATGGCGGGGCCCTGGAAACCAGAGGAAGTGGTAAGAGGTTCCGGTTCCTTTTGTGACAAAAAGGAGGGAAATGGATTTCTCAAGGTTTTAAAACAAAAAAAAGAAAAAGAAGATTCTCTCCTGTGCTTGAGTCCGGGTGTTCGGTGCCAAGAGCAGCATGTTTGATGTTCTGACTGGCCTGTTGGAGGGAATCTCGGGAGGACTTGCCCAGGCAAGCCGGGCAGCTCGTAAAGCCGGCTGCATGGCGCGTGTCCACGCCTAATAACAGTTTTTGTTATTCAGCTGTTCTTTTTGGAAAGGCAGAGATTTTCTGCCCCTTTGCCATGGCATTCAGGGCTTGTCCTTCCCAAGATCATTTCAGATTTATTTTTCGAGTAATGAGGATGAGAAGTTGTCATCTTAACTTGGCAGGTTTATCCAGGACCGTGGAGAGGTTGAGCTGGTCATACCTGACCCCCAGTCTGAGTTTGTTGGGAAGTTTGGAGAGGCCTAGAGGTTTCAGAAAGGTGGAGAGAGAGGCTGCCAGGTGTACACTGCAGGGGGCCTTTTGGTGTGCGCTTGGGTTTCAGCGGGTTAAGGGGTGAGGCTGGTGGTGTAAATGTTGGGTGCTTTCTGAAGGCAGATGGGGTGTCTGCTGCTTTGGAGAGGATGCCTCCTGTGTTCCAGCAGCTGCCCTGGCCTAGGCTTCTGGGGAGAGAGGCAGGTTTGCTTCTCAGTGGAGGGTATGAAGTTAGCCACCGCCTGGGGACATGCATGGGCTGGCCCTGTGGGGTGGCCTCTCTGGTGACTGGAAGGTGAAGCCAGAGGATGAAGGGAGATGAGAGGTGGGTGGGCAGCAATGAGGGAGAGCTCCGCTGGGCCTCGCCGTGGGTCATTTAACTCCCTGATGCATCTGGACACACATGTGTCACCGTTGCTAGCAGCATGACTTAGGCGCCTCGTTGGCTTCACCCACACATGAGTTGTAATTACCTGTGGCTTGGGAGGCTCAAATGAAGTAACAGAAGTTTCTGGAGGCAGTGAACCATAACAGTGATAACTCACATCTGAGTCTGGGGGCTCTTGTTGGACTGTACCCTGCAGGTGGAGGATGTGGGAGGCAGGAGACACTGATCCAAATAGAAAGGCTGAGTGAGAAGAGCTGTAAGCCTCACTGTCTGCAGAGACCAAGGTCAAGCCCTGGTTTCCTCTGAGCTCATCCTGGAGTTGGTGGCCTTGGCCAGCCCCTTGTCTCTCAGAGTCCCGTGCCCACGGGGAGGGTGCTTGGAGGTTAAATAAGGCTGCATGCTATTACTAGTGCTACAGTGAAGTACCTGCGAGGCTGCGGTGCCCGCAGGTCTGGCGGGGAGGTGGGGGCAGGCTGGCTTCAGATGCACTTTGACTCATCAATTACTGAGCAGGTGGGTGATCAAAGGGCCCTTCCAAGGATAACACTCGGATTCACTCAGATTAGTTGACTGGGTTCACATGTGTGCCTGTGTCTTGCCCTGTGTGACCTGCCTTAAGCTGGCCGAGTGCTGCGCAGCTTACACATTTTTATCTCATGGAAGGAAGCAGTGCAGTTTGTCTCCTACCAGCCTCAAAACTTCCCAAAGAACAGGCACCGTTACCTATTTTTATTGGTGCCTCCCTCCAGCAGCATGGAAACACGCCTGCCTTCAGCGTGTGTTAAAGACGTGATGATCAGCGGTGTAAGCTGCTACTCAGTGAGTAAATAATTCAGAGTAAGTCGTTCCATCCAGGGAACACCGTGCCACCTGGCCTGTGCCGGGATCCGAGCTCTAGGCTGCAGTTATTGGCAGATGGGGCCCCTCATCTGCACGCTGTCCCTGGCCCAGGATGGATGCAGGCTCTGTAGGGGTGACTGGGGGCAAACCAGGCGGACTCTGGAGTCTTTGAATTGCACCCTTTGGGGCCCGCTGCTTTCACACCGACCTGAAGCTTTTCATGTGCTGTTTGCTGTGTTGATGAAAATGCCATATGTCAGGTGCCAGAGGGGAGGTGCAGTTCCTGGGGGGGAGGAAATTAAATTGATTGTTTTCAACTTTGTCTAGCCAGCTTGGCTCCCCTGAGCTTTCTAAGGTTTAGGCTTAATGACCTTAAAATTAAAAAAAAGACAAAGAAAAAAAAAGCACCTCCTTTCCGACCTCTAGTAATGAGAGGCTCATCTGTTCCTGCAGCAGCAGGTAAGTGGGCGCCCTGAGGACCGTGGCCGGGCAGTCATGGGCACTCTGGAAGTTTGGGTGCTTCTTGTGCTCAGTTGGTCTTACAACCCCCCCACCCTTTGACATTTGAATTTTATAGATGAGTTTACAGAGTTAAATTTTTCAGGTGGAAGTGGACTGTGTTGCCAATGTGGTGCCCCAAGCTTGAGATCCTGAGGAAGGAAGAGTTGTGGTTTCGGTGACCTTAGGGAGTTGATACAAGACAGGCTGTGCTCGCCTTCCCAGGGGACCAGCTGGGGCCTAGGTGGGGGTCACCAGGAAGTCTGAGCCACTTGGATCTGCCCCCTTATTCTTTCCTGTTGAGCCTACTTTCTTCCTTGGGGAGGTGAAAGTCGCCCAGGCCGCCTCCACCTCTTCTCCCTCTGGCCCACAGCCCAGGGGGCCTCAGGAAGTGCCTTCTCACTGGTACTGTGGCAGAAGAGCAGGCTGTCTGCCAGCCTCTGCCTGCACAGCCCTGCAGGGCTCCCTGTGTCCTCTGCAGCAGCGAGGGGGAACCCCCTCTGGACTGTTTGCTCCTTTGTCCTCTGGGGTAGTAGCTAGACTCCATTCCCTGGGCGTTGACAGTCCAGGGAGAGAGATGCTCAGCGGGGCCTGGCTGTGGGTGTGAGAGGAGCTGGTTTTTTGGCTGGACTCTGCCCAGGCTCCCGCCTGTGTTGGCTGCCTGGCCCCTTCCTTCGCCCACTCTCTGAAGCCCACACGGGCTCTCTGCACCCCAGCTGTGGCTTCTGTAATCACCTCCATCACCTCCGTAATCACCTCCGTCACCCCTCCCCGCCCCCTTGCTTTCTCTGTGTCCCAAGGGCAGGGACTTCTGGTGCAGGCTGAAGGTACCCCCCTCCCTGACATTTCAGTATTCCTGAAAGTGGCCCAGCTGGCCCAGAGGGCCCCAGCCCAGGTGATGTGCAGGGGCTGGAGTGGACTCTCAAGTGGTCCTGCCTTGTGCAGGATCTTTATCAACTCTGAGGCCTGAAAGGAGGGTGATTTCTAAAGGCAAAGCCACTGTGACAGGTCTTTTGATCTTGTCAAAACTCAGACAGCGTTCTTAAACACAAAGTACCTGGAAATGCATCCAGCGAAGGCACCCACCGTCATTCTCACCGACTAAGGTTTCCTGCCCTGTACTACCTGCCCATGGAGGTGGAAGGCAGGACCTTGAAGCTTCATGCCCACGACCCATTCACGCCTCCAGACTTACTGGGTTGGGATTAGCAAGAAGAAGGAAGGGGTGGTGGGTGCCCAGGTCATGTCAGTTCCTGGTCTGTTTGAAGTCCTCCCAGGTGCATCTCAGGAAGGGCAAGGTCCGGCCATCAGACATGGCCAGGTGGCTGGAAGAGGGTCAACTGGGGAGCAGCTTTCTTGGTGGCCCTGGTGGGTGGCTGCGACCTTGAGGGACCCCGGAAGGTGAGAAGCAGCCAGAGCCAGGAGACCAAGTCATGATTTGATGTTGAAACCCAAGTGTATGTTCAGAACTTGTTGGAAGAGTTTAGAGCGTGCAAGGAGTGGCTGGTCTTTAAACCCCAGAGTAGAGCCAGAATTTAAAAATAAGGAAAATGAATTTAGTATGCTCAGAAAAATTTAACTTTTGGTCTTTTAGGAAGCTGCCTGATTTTAGAAATTATCTCATTTTTAAGAAGCAAGGAATCCAAAGAGTTGTTGTTTGAGGGGTGCAGAGTTTCAGTTTTATGACATGAAAAGATTTCTGGAGACCACGTGGGGATGGCTGCCCCCACCAGTGTGTGTATGCAGAATGTTGCTGAGCTGTGCTTGACAGAGCAGAGGTTCAGGTGGGGAGTTTTGTGTTGTGTTGAGGATAGCAGGCCTCAGTGGGCTGCTGTTGGGGGTCTTTCTGTACCGTCCTCATTCGGTCTCACCTTGAGAAGATAGCATTTATTTCCATCCCAAAGGTGAGCGGGAAGCTTAGAAAACCAGGGTCCCCAGAGCCTTGTTGCAAAGCCCAAGATCTAAAACAGTGGCTAAGCCTGAGGACTGCCCTCTGTCTCTTCCTTCTGGAGGCCCCTGTTCTTCCCACTCTCTGCTTCTGATCATGCTGGGGACCAGGCAGAGGAAGTAGGTGTTTCCCTGGTTTTCTGGGCTTGGAAATTTGGCCTTTTTTTTTTTTTTTTTTGCAGTGCTGGGGATTGAACCCAGGAACGCTTTACCACTGAGCTGCACCCCAGCCCCTTTTGAGACAGGGTCTTGCTAAGTTGCTTAGGGCCTCAGCCTCCCGAGCTGCTGGGGTCACAGGAGTGTGCTATGCCCAGCCAAGACTTGTGGTAGACTGAGACCAGCGGTCCTCTTGCACAGTACCTGGCAGGTGACTTGTGTGCCACCATCAGAAGGACGTGTGGGCTCATGTGGGCTTTGCCTCCTGGAGGCCAGCAGCGCTGCTGTGGAACAGCTGGGTAGGAAACCGAGCAGTTGAGTGGGGACCACCCTAGGCCTTCTCAGGGTCTTAGTGTGTCCTGTGATGCTACCACAGAGTGCCACAAACTGGGTTATTTTATTAACAATAGAAGTCTGTTTGGCTTATGGTTCTGGAGGCTGGGAAGTTCAAGATCAGGGCACATATGGTGAGTACCTTCTTTTGGCATAACCTGGCAGAGGGCAGCACTGGCAAGGGGAGAGGGGAAGGGGCCTGAATGCATCCATTTGTCAGGCACCTACCCCAAGATGGTCGGGCCACTCCCATGGTGACTGCATCATCCAAGCAGGAGCCCCATGACCACCTCTGCTCCTACAGCCTCACCTCGCGACACAGGCACGTCCGTCGGGCATTGAGCTACCAGCACACGAGCTGGGGTGGGGGGGCATTCAAGCTGCGCACTCTGCGTTCCAGCCCAAGGCTTCTGCAGGGGAGGCTCTAATGAGTGCCGAGTCCCAAGAGGGAGCTCGTGTTTTCTCCATTTATCAGGGAGCATGTGGCTGGCTGTAGGGGTCGCACCGAGGAGACGTCCCTGCCGTCACAAGTTCATAACAAGATGGAGGTGCCAGAAGCATAAATTAAGAGGATATGAGGTTTTTATGCAGCATTTGACTGTGTGCCAGAGGCTGTGTTCAGATATTTTTTGAAGTGAAATGGGTATCTAATAAGAACGCACACGTGCTGCTCATGCAGGAGGGGAAGCTCTCGCCCAGCCTTGCGAGGGCCACGCCTTGGCCCCACTTAGGGGGCTGAGTACACATGCCGGTTGAGCAGAATAAGCCAGCATTTCTTTCCTTTTTTCATTTTTTAAAAGAGAAGCCTTTTCATGTGGGGTGAGCATGGGGATTTTTCCGCATCGAAGCAATTCATCTTAAGTCCCAGAAGCCAGCGTGTTCCTATTGATGATGGATAGGCCTAGGATACGGGGGCTTTTTTCAAATTTCATATTTAGATCAAACCAGAATTAACCTGTCAGACACACATGCATCTCTTTCTGCTTGAAGCCTCTTGGGTCTGGGTCAGTGACCTCTGCCTTGAACTTGGAATCATATACACAGGAGTCTTTGGTGACTTTCCCCTGGGGAAGCTGTTGTGGGCTAGGAGGAAGGTGGACAGAGGAGGTGGCCCTTTACTTCCCTTTTAGAGTCTGGACTGGGAGGGAAGGTGGAGGGCTGGGCGTTCCTTCTCACCTCCCCTGCCTGGCTTGTTGAGGCCTCACTCCAGATGGCTGTGAGCTGCTGAGGCCCTGGGAACCCCGTCAGGTCTTAAAGTGAGTGGACATGACCCTGGTCCAGGTGGAGGACGGCCATGTGCCCCTGCTCCTCAGCTTTACTTGGGCTGAGTGCTGGTGTGGCAGCCAGACCAACATCCTGCCTTGCTTGGGCTGAGCAGTGCCAGGAACCTGGAAGCTTTGTTTTCTGCCTTCCATGTTTATCACCTAAATGTTCAGCGTGTGACTAAAGCCAGGCACGAAAAGAGAGAACAGATGTTTGCTGACCGTCTGCCACCTCAGCACATTAAAGTGGTTCATAGTTCACTGTCCTTCTGAGCCAGTGGCCCTAGCCTGGAAAGGGAATCTGTGGCTTTCGTGGGACAGCTGAGAGCTATTAATACCCAGGGAAGTCCTTTTGCCCGGTCCCACGGGGAGGAGCTGACAGCCCTTTCCCTGGTGTGCTTCTGAGTCACTGCCTGCTGCTAGAACAGATCCTCGTTTTTGGTGGAACATCACACGTTTAAGCATTTAGGTCCTTTTTCAGTCATTTTCCAAATCCCGCAGGGGGCTCTCGCTTGCCATGTGCATTTCTTGTTTACACGTCAATTTGGGGGTTTGCTGGGAGCAGCTGAGTTAAGCCCTGGGCAGCAGGAACGATCATCCCCGATCTTCTGGTGCTGAAGTTCACATCACCCAGGATCAGTGGGGTGCCAGCCAGGATCGAGAGCCTCTGTGGTGGACACCTTAGTCAGGAGTGTTTCCAGAGCAGGCACTGGCCTCCGAGTGCATGAGGCCCAGAGGTCAGGGTCAGTGCAAGGGCATTGGAGAGCTGGGCTAGCGTACCCCAGAACTTCAAGTCCCATCCTCTCACTTTACAAAGGTGGAGATGGGGTCAGCTGAGGCCACAGATTGAGTAACTCAGTGCTGTGGCTGGGGTGTAGCCTGGTGGGAGAGTGCCTGCCTGGCATTGATGCCCAGCACCACGAAACAAATAAGAACAAAATAAGAGCAAAAAAGTGCACACAGAGCTGGGCCCAGCTCCCATGTAACACAGATGAAGGAAGTCTGGTCCTGTGTTGGTTGGGGATCGCTTGACACCCAATTCTCTCCTTCTCCGTGACACCCCTGGGGTTGGTGGAATGGCCCAGCATGTTTCCAAGACTCCAGTATTGCTCATGGGATCTTTAGGAAATGAGTCCTGAGGGCATGTGGCTTTTTTGTTTTGACAGCTCAGGTGTTAAAGCTTGAAGGAGCTTGGGTTGCCCAGCGACCCCCAGCAGATCTGCCCGGACCCCTCCCCGCAGATTGAGGACTGTTTGGCCGGCCTGGGCAGTGCTGGGCGTCAGCGTTGTTCAGGGGCCATGTGTGCAGCCAGAGCTAAGAACCCCTGTCCCGTCCAGCCCACTCCTCACATAGGACTGGGAGAGCAGAACCAGGGGCATGAGTGGCTTTCTTCTGCCGCCAGTGATTCCAAGGCAGCTGGCGGCTGAGTCAGACCTGAGGTCATGACTCCTGTCCCTCAGGTGGCTTCCTCCCCTCCTTGCCTCTTCTTCTCAGGTTACAGAGCCCTGTGGACAGACAATGGGGTGGCCGCCCCTTGCTACCTGTCAGGTCCTACCCTGGCAGGCAGGGGAGTTCAGGCTTTTCAGTTTACACCTGGCTGGGGATTTGGGGAGATGGAGCTCATGGTCTGCAGCCATCAGTGCCGTCCTGGGTGCAGGTTTGTCTGGAGTCATGGGGTTCCTAGTGGAGGCGGCCTGACCCAGACCGGCCTTTGGAAGAAGACGCTGTGGGGTGTGGTCATCGTCTTAGCAATTGGCCAGACTTGTATGGCCTGGGTGACTTCTTCCTCTGCCTGGTTATCTCAGCACTGCATCCAGGGGAGCGTGGAGGTCTGGGAGCTGAGGTGTGTAGGCCTGGCCTTGGTCACCCTGGCAACCAGCCTGACTGGTTTGTGCTGGGGCCCCATGTGATGTGGTCCTTGGGGTTTCTCTTAGGTGAGTTCTCTTGTGAGGTTGATTGCCATCTGGTGTGAGCATCTTCTACTGGAAGCCTCAAGCTTCCGGAGACAGAGTGTGGGGTGCCAGCTCCTGTGGCGAGGCCTCTGCAGAGCCTGATGCCAATGCCCATCACTTCTGTCCTCTGGCTGCTTCTCAGAAGGTCCTCCCTGCCTCAGGCACCTGCTGTGTACCCAGCCGCCCCGCAGCAACTCTGAAAGGTCCTGGGCGTGGGCACCGAGCCAAGAGGTCCAGAAACATAACTTGCCCAAGGAAACACCTCCACCAGCTCCAGGATGGAAACAGGGGAGCCGTCACGTGGTTGCCTTGTATTTAGGACCCGCCACTCATCTTTCTGCAGCCCAGGTCCTTGCAGTAGAGGCTGTGTGTCTTGGGTGGGTCCTGTGGGCCAGTCACTCCACATCTTTGTGTCACAGTTTCCCCATTTATAAAATGGGAATCACAACAGACTGGGCTCAGGATAAATAAGTAGTGTATTTGAAACTCTTACATCAGTGCCCAGCCCCCGGGGAGTACTGGCAGTCTCTCCCGCAGCGTTTGATCTAGCAGGTGCCCAGCCCGGCCTGTTGTGTCCTCTCGCCACCACTTCTGACAGCTGCTGTAGGTGGCTCCAGCCCCTGAGATGGGTCTAGACTGGCTCACACCCGTGACAGCAGCGCCCTGGGGTCGTCCTAGCACTGGGTGCAGGGAGGAAGTTGCCAGCCCTGGGGACTGGGCGAGGCCTCCCTCCCGTTGAACAGTCCCGTCCCGGTCTTGGCGTGGGCATCACGGCAAACCTGCCATGTAGGCGGCAGGGCTGGAGAACATACGGATGGATCCCTAGCAGAGACAGTGTCAGCCAGCCACTGGAGCAGGGTCACAAATCAAGGCAGTGGAGCGGCCGTGAGCCCCTGAGGGTGCTTGCCATGGTGCCTGCTGCGTGTGTGTGCACGCATGCAGCCCCTTTGCCATCTGGGTTCTGCTGGGGCCTGCTGCCTCTTCTTTTGGTAGCGGGTAGTGGGGATGGACCCTGGCCCTTTCACATGCTAGGCAAGTGCTCTACCACGGAGCTGCACCCCCAGCTCTTTTTATTTGATTTTGAGACAGGGTCCTGCTAAGTTGCCCAGACTGGCCTCCAACTTGTGATCCTCCTGTCTCAGCCTCCTGCGTAGCTCTGCATTTACTTCTCTCTCTCTCTCTTTTTTAATTAGAGGATTATAGTTATACATAGTAGTTGGGGGTCATTCTGACAAAATCATACATGTGTGGAATTTGATTTCAATCCCTGCTACCTGCCTGCTTTTTTCCTCCCTCCTGTTCTTCCTCTCCTTTAGAGATCTTCTTGCATTGTTTATTTTTGATTGGTACTTTCTACATATACATTAAAATGACATTCCCTGTGCAATATTTATATATGCATGTAATGTGATTTTGTAAAATTCATCTTGTATTTCTTCCCCCCTTCCTCCCTCTTGAGCATTTACTTTAATTGTAGGCTTGTCACAGGAGAGAGAGGGTGTGCACAGTCATCAGAGAATCTATAAAAAGTATGAGGTGGACGGCCATGAATTAGTATCCCCATTTTATAGATGAGCAGATGAGGCCCTGGGATATTCCTTGCTTCTGGTCACGCACTAATGGGTGTCAGACCTGGAATCAGAATTTAGGCCTCTGCAGCCCCATCCAGTGTTTGCTCTGCACTGTGTGGCCTCTGAATCAGAAATGCACTGGACACTTGTAGAACATGAAGCTGTGCCCCACTCAGAGCAGACAGAGCCCTGTTTAGACTACTCAGGAGGGGCCCCCGCTTCTGGCTTCACAGCTTGGTCCTTCCACCTGCTGCCTTGTGACCTGCAGCTCGTCTCCAAGCCCAGGTCTTCTGAGGGCCAAGTGGGGCAGCTCTCGGGTCTCCAGCCACCCAGACCTCTGGGGGCTGGCAGGTCCAACACGCCTGGCACTGCTGGTTCCTGCCTGTGGGCCCCCGTTTCTGTCTCTATGAGGCTGCTGGAGGTTCCTACCTTTGTGGTGGTCTGGAGGTGGCAGAGACTGTGGGCTGCGTGTGGTGGGGGTGGTGTGGAGTACGGCTACAGGGGCGTACTGTGGGACAGGAGCACTCTGGACATCGTGGGACCCGGAAAGGTGTTGGGGTGCCTCTGGTGAATGGATTACACTTGCCACCTGGGCTTTTGATGGTCCTATAGGACTGTGAATCTGAACCTTACGTGAAAACTAGCCTGGGGAGCTGTGCTCCCAAGACACCTCCCCGGCCGTAGGAAGGCGGCGGGTTGGTGGTCTAGGGCTCACACTCTGTCTTTTTGTGGGGAGAAGCTGCTGTGAAATAAAACAAGGAAGGAAGGAGTTTGTCATCTTGAGAGGAGGGGAATTGTCCTTGGATGCTGGGTGGCTGGAGACCCGAGAGCTGCCCCTGTGTCCCATGGTGTGGATTTGAGGAGCAGGGCTTAGGACATCATGAGATGCAGCTGTGTGTCCTCCCTAGGGCTTCTTGGGTGACCAGGGGTGCAATAGTGGGTCTGGATCCCTCCTGGGGGCTGGGTGTGCCCAGACAGGAAGTGAGACTCTAGGCCTCGGAGTCCAGCCTGTGGCTTGTTAGCACCACCCTGACAGATCCAGTTCCCCAGGGAGTAGCTGCCAGCGCAGGGGACCTCGGCGGGGCAGCTGGGCCACCCCGTCCTCCCTGTGCGGTGCCTAGCCACAGCACAGTTGTGGGTCTTGGTCCTAGCACTTGGGGCTCTGGTTGGCCCTTGAGCCTTGGATTTTGGTAGATGACTCTCCCCCCAGTCTTGTGGGACACACTGGTTCTCTCGGTTCCCGGGGGCACGTCTGTGCTGTCGTGCCCAGCGCAGTGCCCTCAAGCTGTCTTCAGGGTATGGCGTGCCTTCGTGCCCAGGCGTGGTGCTCCACAGGCTCTCACCTCCCGCCGGTGCAGACCTGGATCCCGGAGGCAGGGGTTCCTGGAGAAGTTGGCACACAGACAAGCCAGTTGCTGTCTCACGGTGGGAACAGCGGCCTCCCCTCGCTTGCAGCTGCTGCATTGTGGTGCTGCGTCCTCTCCCCAGGAGGCTCGGCTCCGGTCCCCATCCCTGTCCCCGAGCAGAGCCGACAATAAAATGGTTTATAATTTGCAGGAGCGCTGTGTCTTTTCCCAGCTTTATTTCCCCAAGAACAGAGCCGTTCCCAGGGGTGTCTGGTTTCCCACCACCCATTCACCAAGCCCCACGCCATTCTGAAGAGGGGAGGAACTGGTTCTGCAAGGTAAACCGATAGCTGCGTGGAGTATCCTCAGTCAGTACGGAAGGGGCGGCTTAATAAGTTACCTTTCAGGAGGCGGGATGCCTGGGTTGCTGGCCTGCCCTGCCCACTCTCAAGCTCCTGACACTCCAGCGCCCAAGCAGAATGAAGGAGGAGCCCTCCCCTCCCTGGCAACGCCAGGGAGGCTTGATCAAAGTGGGACAGTTGGGCAGGAACAAAGCCAGCCATGCCTGGCAGTTTTCGGCCCCCTGAGTTCCTGACTGGACCGCCCCCACTGGAGTGCGGCCAGCCTTGGAGACAGCTGCTCCCTGTGCTCTAGCTGGACAGAGCCACAGGGGAGTAGCTTCACCCACAAGGAGCAGCTTCCCTGGCTCCATCTGCTGATGGAGAGACCCTGGGCTGGAAGGTGCTGAGAAGGGGGTGCTGGACCACGGGTCTTGGAGCCCTGGAGTCCTTCAGTAGCAATCTTAGCTGCCTCTGAGAGGAGGCTGCCTGACAGGGCAGAGCAGCTCTGGCCTTGAGGGCAGCTGCTGGAGGGTAGAGGCCCTGAATTCAGGGCTGAGGTCCTGAAAGGGAAAGATAGTGACTGACAGGCTCTAGGGCAGTGGCGGCCTTGGTGACTGGGATGGAGGTTGTAGCCCAGGGCTTGACAGGTTTCTGGGGCCCTGCTGCTGCTGGTTAGAGTGGCACCGTGAGATGCTGCTGTGTGTCCTGAGAGGAGGTAAAGAAGAGGGTTTGAAACTGGCACGTGAGGGCTGGGGCGTGGCTTGGTGGTAGAGCGCTTCCTGGCATTCACAAGGCCTGTGGTCCGATCCCCAGCCCTGCATAGAAAACATACTGCTGGACATGGTAGCACACGCCTGTGATCTCAGTGACTCGGGAAGCTGAGGCAGGAGGAGCACAAGTTCAAAGCCAGCCTCAGAAACTTGGTAAGGTCCTAACCAACTTAGCGAGATCCTGCCTCAAAATAAAAAGGGCTGGGGATGTGGATCAGTGTTTGTGTCCCTGGGTTCAATCCCCAGTACCAAAAGTACATAAGTAAATGAAACAAATAAATCAACTTAAAAGAAAACATACTAACACTTCCACAAAACTGAGGCACAGACCATGTTTGTAAGGTGTGATTTTTCCCCCCCAGTACTGGGGATTGAACCCAGGAGCGCTCTACCGCTAAGCTACACCCCCAGCCCTCTTCATTTTTTTATTTTGAGATGGGGTCTCACTGGCCCTGATGGGTCTTGAATTTGCAATTCTCCTGCCTCAGTCTCCTGAGTAGCTGGGATTACTGGTGTGCACCACCACACCTGGCTTAGGGACATGACCGAGTTTGTGCCTGTGTCCAGGAAGGCTGTGATTTTCCTTGAACTTGCTAACGGAGAACAGGTAGTCCACGAGACGCGCAGCGTCTCTCATGCTCACGCTTGCTCCCGAGCCTGCAGTCAGGTGTAACCTCACCCCGACCCTGATGGGGCACATTTTCCCTCCTTGCCGAGTCCTCCCTCCCTGCCCACCTTGGACCTGGCCTGGCTCTGGCCCCGAGGAGGGATGCAGAGACATACCTGCATCCTCCTGGAGGCACCTGGAGGGCAGAGAAACAGGCTGAGCTGGACAGGGAACAGCCCTGTGAGGGCCTTCATTTGAAGAACCCGGCATTGTCTGCTGATCCCTGACAAGGGTGGCTAGCTGGAGTCCGGGTCATCTGGGCAGGGCTCATTGTGGTGGTGCCACTTTTTTTTTTTTTGGTATTGGGGATTGAACCCAGGGGCGCTTAACCACTGAGCCACATCCCAGTCCTTTTTTTTATGTTTTGAGAAAGGGTCTCACTGAGTCCTTAGAGTCTCCCTAAGTTGCTGAGTTTGGTCTGAAAATTGTAGTCCTCCCGCCTCAGCCTCCCGAGTTGCTGGGATTCCAGGCGTGTGCCACCATGCCCGGCTGTACTTCCACTTTTGCATGCACTGTATCTACAGGGCCTTGGAGCCCACCTAGTCTAGGGATAGATTAATCCTGGGTGCAGATGGCTCGGTTATAGCTGGGTTCTGCGGCTTTGAGCTTGACCTGTGGCGGAGAGTGCTCAATACTTAGTGATGTCCACCGCGGAGACGGGAGGAGGGTAGTAGCGTTCCATGCACAGTGTGTTGTCTTCCACTTGACAGATGAAAAACGGGTCCAGAGGAATCACGCTTCATCTCTGTTTAATGGTAGGTCTGGAAGTAGAACCTAAGGCTGCCAAAATGCAACCTGGTGCTCTTCCTACCGCCCTGGCATTGAAGAACCCATCGTAGCTAGAGAAAAGACCAAGCACTTAAAGGTTACAGCAAAATTTCAGACTGACCCTGGTGAAATGGGCTGTCGAGAAACGGCACCGCAGGAGGAGTCAGGAAGGAGGCCGGAGAGGGGCTCAGACCTCAGAGAGAGGCCGGGTCTTGCAGGAGAGGCCTGCTTGGGTAGAGAGGACAGTTCTGCAGTCCCCTCCAGGTACTCCTGCAGCAGCCTGGCCGCCTGGGGCAGAAGGTGTAAAAGCCATAGGCTCCCCTTTCCCCAAAGTGCAAGGTTTTGAAGCATTTTCCTTCATTAGTTCAAGAACGTCCAACGCCCAGCCTCGTGGGCCCTGCCACCCGTGCACTCCTGGGCTGGCCTCCAGATACATAACAGAGACACATAACAGAGGCCTTCATTTTATGAAGCATGCTGGGGGGAAAAAATTGAAAGCATGTAATTTTGGCCACACGGGAAAATGCCAGTGTTCTTGGGAGATTAATTCTGATGGAGGAGAGCATGACGCCATATTCCAGTTTGCTTTAAAATTCTTTGTTTTACAGTAAAGGGGAAAGTCCTGAACCCAAGAGGTCTTTCCAGGGTTTGCTGGCTGGTTGGTCAGACTTGCTGTGACTCTGCTTTGGTTGTTGGTAACTTGGAGTTTGTGCCCACCTTTTTTTTTTTTTTTTTTTTTGGTACCAGGGATTGAATCTAGAGGTGTTCAATTATTGAGCCACATCCCCAGCCCTTTTTATTTTTTGAGACAGGGTCTTGCTAAGTTGCTTAGGGCCTCACTAAGTTGCTGAGGCTGGCCTCAGAGTTGTGATTCTCCTCCTTCAGCCTCCTGAGTCTCTGGGATTAGAGGCATGTGTCGCTGTACCCGAGTTTGTGCCCAACTTTGGAACATGTGAGATAGGTCTGGTGGGCCATAGTGTCCCTTCAAGTCAAGCCAGGGGATGGGCTGCACCTTTAACTCTACCTACCTAGGTGCTTCTCTGGAGCTAAAGGGCAGTACAGGTGGGACCTGGCCTAGGACAGCAGTCACTCCTGGGATTGAGCTGAGGGTGTGGATCTGGGTACTCACTGCTTCCCACCTGGCTCCTAGTTCTGCTCTCAGGAGAGGGAATTAATTTGGCACTTGCACAAGTAGCTTAACTTTATTTATTTGTTTATTTATTTTTCTAGTTGTTGAAGAACATTTATTTTATTTATTTGTATGTGGTGCTGAGACTCGAACCCAGTACCTCGCACATGCTAGGCAAGCGCTCTACCACTGAGCTACGACCCCAGCCCAAGTTGCTTAACTTTTTGCACTAGCGATATTCCTGCACCCTCCCGCTGGATTGGCGGCCACCTGCTTGGCCCTCCAGCCTCAGCTCTCCTGGGCTGGTGGTTGGCAGGTGTAGTCACAAAAGGGAGAAGACAGACCTGCATGCAGTGGCACATCACAGCCTCCCGCAGATGCACATTGCACCACCTAAATTCTGTGTAGCTCTTTCTCGGGCTTCTGGGCTGGCCTCCACACACACGCAGGCCTTGATTATACAAAGCACAGGGACAGACGGCTTTAAAGCTTGTAATTGTGGTTGTGTAAGAAAATACCAGTATTCTTTGGAGGTGGAATGACACAGTGCTATAATGTGCTTTAAAATTCTTTGGTTAAAGCCAAGGGACAGCTCTTGCTCATTGTTGAAATGGAGGGGTAGACATTTGGGGGCTAATCGTGTGGTTTTCTCTCCCTGGATTTGCATTTGCTATTTTTCACAGCAGAGGTGTGAAGCGTGTGGTGTTCCCGGAAACCTTTTTGGCATGCTTGGAAATTTTGTTGCTCTTCTGTCCAGCCACTTCTCCCGTTAGATGCAGGGCTGGCTCCTGCACCTTTGGTCTTTGCCCACCTCCTTTGGTGGACCCTTAAGGACTCTAAGTAACTGATGTTTCCTGAAAAGTTGCTGCCCATCTAGACACCCTAAGATGGCTGGAATCCTGTTATCAGAAGCTTATGGAGGTGACTTGTACCCTTGTATAAATAGTAACGCGAGTTTTGTTTTTATTGGGCATTTATTGAGCTTTTTTTGTTTGTTTTTTGGGGGGTTTTCTTTTTTGGTACTGGAGATTGAACTCAGGGGCACTCGACCACTGAGCCACATCCCAGCCCTATTTTGTTTTTTGTTTTTGTTTTTTTTTGGTACTGGGGATTGAACTCAGGGGTACTCAACCACTTGAACCAAGTCCCCAGCCCTATTTTGTGTTTTATGTAGAGACAGGGTCTCACTGAGTTGCTTAGCGCCTCACCGTTGCTGAGGCTGGCTTTGAACTCACGATTCTCCTGTCTCAGCCTCCAAAGTGCTGGGATTACAGGCTTGCGCCCCCGCGTCCAGCTTTTATTGAGCATCTTATGTGTGAAGACCAAATAAACCAGAGAAAATGGGTGAGGTGGGTGTGGCCCTGGCTGTCCCGGGATCCCTCACTGGAGGCTGGGAGGCCAGGACCCCAGGGAAGGGTCCCTGTAGGCTCCCCTGCTTCCTCACACAGGGAAGTCCCACCAGGAGTTATGTATGCTGTAGGTGAAGATGCCCCAGCCCTTGGCCACAGCTGAAGCATTCTCATCCAGTCCAGGGGGGACCCCTGTCCCAGTAACTGAGCTTCTGGAGGACAGGAAGGCCAGGTTTTCCGCTTGGCCTCAGCAGACCTACTGGGTGGGGAATGAGTGAGGTGCTCCCATGAGAGGCCCACTTGGCAGCAGGCAGCAGGCCTGCTGGGCGAGGCGGTGACTGTCACCTGCTAGGGAGCTGTGCTGAGGCCAGCAGAGCAGGTGCTGGGCTGGCATGGAGGGAGGTGTGCCCCCTGGAGTCCATGCCCCCCCAAGTCTGTTCTCTGTGTGCACCTGTGAGGAGGCCCCTGGCTGAGGCAGCGAGTGGTGGGGTGGGAAATGCTGGCCACATAAGACCGTCCAGTCTTACACAGCTGGGCCCATTCCCCAGCTGCCCTGTGGCCACGGCGAGTCCTGTACGGGCTGGTCTGCTGGCACCTGTATTCCAGCCCTTGACCCTGAATTCAGCCTGTGGAGGTATCCACCTTGATGTAACCCCAGAGGGGCCGTGTCCTCCTGTCAGAGCTGCTGCCTCTAGCAAGAGCTGCTAGGACTTTTTGCCCTGCTGGGTGGGAGGTGTGGGTGGCAGGACCACACCTGCAGCCTACAGCCAGCTCGTCTGGGCTGTGACAGGCTCCTCCCCACACAGTGAGGCAGGTCATAATGGGCCTATTTGCCCCCTCATGAGGGCACGTTAACACACGGGGTCAGGAAGGACCAAAGCCTTGGGCAGGACAGTGTGTGTGCCTCGCTGTTTGTGGTGGGAGTGCCAATCTGTGGTCACTGTGGAAAAGTAGTCCAGTGCCTGCAGTGCAGCCTCCCATAACCCACAGCCCAGCTCGCTGCACTCCCCGGTGTGTGCCCGAGAGACGTGCTGGGCGTTGGAGACATGCACAAGTGTCCACTGTCCTCCTGTGCACAATAACAAAAGCCTGGACAGGGCCCTGATGCCCGTCGGAGGGGGGACGGATGAACATGCTGAGACACGGTCACACAATGGGACATTATCCAGCTGTCCAAACAGATTAACTGCAGCCGCACGCAGTGCGTGCCGAGGGTGGATGCAGGGTGAAGCAGTGCACGTGCTCCGGACGGGCAGCCCAGGTGGAGAGCCACTGAACGGTGTGCACGGCGGAGCGTTCTGCACCACGGAGCCGCGTCGGGGCAGAGACTGTGCCCTTGCAGGTGGGGTCGGGGTGTCTTGGGTGAGAGGAGGTGTGGGGCTGTGGCCATCTGGTTAGCTAGAAGTCATTGTCAAGGTCCTAGCCTTGGGTTTGCAGGTGGTTATTACTTTCCAAAAAACGGCTAAAAGGTAGGCCCAGTGTGCTCTGAAGATGAGCATCACGAGCCCAGTAACGAACCTGGTTCTGTACGGGTGGAGCCCAGCACTGCCCATGCCCAAGTTAGTCTAGCAAGGGCCACATTGGCCGGTGCTGCTGGAGTGAGGTGGAGTTTCCACCTGTCCCCCTGCCCCGGTCTCCCTGCTCCACCTGCCTGCTGGCTCTTGTGACCTGTAGCCATGAGAGGTGTTTAAGTGTGGTGTGCTCCTCTTCCTGAGGGGAGGTGGCGCCTGCCTTTCTTCCTCCTCCTCCTCCTGCCCACAGTGCTGTGCAGGGGTCGAGAAGGCCACCTCAGCGCCTGGATCTAGGGGATTCTTCTAGTAGCTTTGGTCTGACTTCTTATAAACCGGAATCTCGTGGCAGTTGCTGTTTTTCAGGTCTTTGTTGCTCACAGCTGAACATAATGCTCCATGGAGGATCCTGTAGCCCCCGTGGTGGTTCTCAGTACTGCAGGGTCTGTGAGCACCATACTGTGAACCCTGGGGACTAAAAAGTCAGCAGAGGCCAGACCCGGTGGTGCACACCTGTGATCCCAGCAACTTGGGAGGCTGAGGCAAGAGAATGGCAAATTCCAGGCCAGGCTCAGCAACTTAGTGAGACACTATCTCAAAATAAAAAAGGCAGAGGATGAGCATCAGTGGCAAAGTGCCCCTGGGTTCAATTGCTGGAACCAAAAACAAAGTCATCAGAATCTCAAGGTGTGCCTTCCAGATACTTTGGGACCTTCTGTGTTTAGCAAGAGACCTGAGCTCCAGGTTGCTCCGCTCGCCCTTGGTGACCCCACGTGTCACTCACCCTGTGATTCCACTTGCCCCCTGGTTCAGTGACTTAACAGCCATGCCTGCTGCCACTGAAGTTGGGTGGCCTAGATTGTCACCCTTCATGTGTCCTGGCACTTGTTTATGTGGACTGTGACCTTCACAGCTGTCTACAAGGCTGGAGCCACTGCAGAGGAGTGACTGTCCTGGGTTGCTCTGGGCTGGGTGTTGCTGCCAAGAGTGGCCTGCAGGCTCCCACTCTCCTCATCCTGTTGACCGTCTGCTGCCAGCCCTCTGGCCACTGCTCCTCCCCAGAGAAGGCTCAGAGCCACGGTTAGAGGTGGGACGAGCTTGCTGGTTCTGGAGAGGGGTGGCCCTGGCCAGGTGGGTGTGGAGCTGCTGCCCAGGGCAGTCCTCTATGAGGCCTGGGCGACTGGGCAGCTGTGGTCACTCTGGAATGCTATCCCTGGGGGATAGGCAGCAGGCGCCTCTGCAGTGTGGCTGTTGGGCAGAAAGTCCTTTCCCACCTTGGCAGGCCTAGGGTGTCTGTGGGCAGCCAGCTGGAGACTGAGCCAATGCTGCAGCTTACCCTGCTGTGGCCAGCTTGGTGGGAGGCTTCCATGACTCCCCCTCTGCCTCCCGAGTGGAGGTGGGTTCGGGATGACGGCTGCACCTCTCGCACTCCATCTCCGTTGTGGGCACAGCGTCTCCCCTGTGGCCCACTGGGTCTGCCTTCCTGGCTCTGTGCTGCCTGGTGAGGGTTGGTAAATACCGTGAGCTCCATCTGAGTCCCAGGAGGTGGGGTCCCGTCTGCTTTTCCCATCTTCACATCCCCACCCCTAAAGCATGGCTGTGAATAGACCAGGGCCCCATGGGTGCAGGCATGATGGCTAGGACGTGAGGCGGTGCACAGAGGACAGGGACTGAGGTTGGGAGGTGGATGCCAGCCAGGAGCCCCACCCCACACCCAAATGCACATGCCCTAGGAGAAAACTTAGGCTCTGGGAGCACAGGACACAGTCGCTCCGGGAGAGAAGCCTGGCGTGTTCATCCTCCGACTCTCCTGGAGACTCGTCCTCCGAGTCGCCTACCCTGTGATGGGTCCTTGCTGTGTGCGTGTCTGTTTATCCCTCTGTGCAGTGGGCACAGTGACAGTACTGTCCCCCTGAACACAGGACAGTGTGTGCAGACTGGAGAGTATTGGACTAGAGTGAGGCCAGCTCTGCTCCCTGGTAGGTGGTTGGTCAGTGTGCACAGCCCAGTCTGGATGGGTGTACTTGCCACTCTGATGGAGGTGGCCAGACTGCCATGCCACTCTGGTTTGGCCACAGGAACAGCAGGGTGGGTGCCTTTCTTTGCCTAAATAGAGGTCAATGACTTACTACCATTTAGTTTTTCTGTTTTTCTTCTGAGCACTTAAATGATGCTTTATAAAAGCTCAGTCATCTGTTCCGGCCGTCAGCGCTTATGCACTGCGAGAATCGGAAGTTCTCTCTGACTGCCGTCCCCGCACCTGGGACAGACAGGCTTTTATTCAGATATTTCACAAGTGAAGTGAACACACATTGGCCCCGGGATTTGTGGCCCCTTGTCAGCTCATTTGACAAATGGTGACTGACCCTCCTGTGTGCCTGGCCCTGGGAAGCTGGGAGACGCAGACAGTCGGGCTGCTGCTCACAGGCTGGCAGGGAGAGCTGGAATCAGTCCACAACTCTGCAGCCAGTGGAGAGAGCTACCCGTCCCTTGCCCATGTACCCTGCGTGTCTGATACTACATACAGGTTATGACGCCTGTCACAGTTGGTGACATAGTGAGTACCTCCACACCTTAACTCCTGGCTCAGGCGGACATCACTGGTCAGCCTTGGCACTCGATGCCTCTGTGCTTGGATCTGGCCTCAGAGGCCCTCTCAGCACAGCACACCAGGTAGCCACACTGACCTCCTGTGCCTGGAAGCCAGACTTGACCCCGCTTCATAATATCTGCTCGCCCCGGAGCTCCCTGTGCCTCCCAAGGCTTCAGAAAGGCACATCTGACCTGGGGTGCCTCGGCAAGCACTGCTGGAGTTCTGGAAACAGCCTCAGGTCGGCTGGGCCACCACAGCGCGGTGCTCTCAGGACTGCTCTGCGTGTTCTGGCCATTGGCCCTTTGGCTGCTCCTCTGCCTGGAACCCTCTGGTTCTGCATCCCGCTGGCTCACGCCCTCGCGTCTTGCTTCGCTTTGGATTCCTCTGGGGCCCTGAGACCCATATCTGCAGTAGCCTTGTTTTCCGTCATTTGGATGTCCTGCCTTGCTTTATTTTCTTCTCAGCACGAGGCATCTCCTAGTATGTTCGCATGACAAGTATTTATTTACCTCTTTCACTGTAGTATCTTGAGTGATCAGAAGTAACTGAATCAAAAGGATCTTGCATCAGCAGGTACCTGGTGACCTAGCTCTGGTTGTGCCTGCCAGGCTTAGGACTAGATACTCTAATATAGCTAGGCACGGTGGCACATGCCTGTCATCCCAGTGCCTCGGGAGGCTGAGGCAGGAGGATTGCAAGTTTGAGGCCAGCCTCAGCAACTTAGCGAGGCCCTAAGTGACTTAGCAAAACCCCATCTCAAAATAAAAAGTAAAAAGGGCTAGGGATGTGACTCAGTAGTTAACCTCCCTGGGTTCAATCCCTGGTGCCGGGGGCGGGGGGGGAACACCCTCTGATATGTACCGAGTATGTGGCCCAGCCTCTGGTTTATTAGGCACTCTGATTTTTATTGTTCTAAGTAGTGTCCTCCATGCTGTAGATGGGTAGGTAGGTGTGTTTGTTGTGGGGTCCTGAGGCCTGTCTTCCTCCCCATGACCACTTCCATTCAGCTGGTGGTTGGTGGGCATCTGCCATGGGCCAGCAGTGGACTCTGAAGTTCTTGACAACCTGGAATGCTGGGTGCACAGTGCTGGCACCCAGGCAGGGATGAAGAAGGGACTCGGGGGGCTTAGCCAGGAGGCAGCTGGTGTCTCTGGGGAGAGGAGGGCTTGGGTTGAGTCAGGCATTGCCAGGGAGCCCTGTAGGGCAGGGAGGATTGCCTCAGATGGGGGTGGCCAGAGGACAGGTGGGGCCACTGAGCCACCACCGGCCCCTCTGCTTACCCCCAGCGTGACAGCAGCCCTGACATTGATAACATCTGTTGAGATTTTCACTTCCTGCTGAGGTATTCTCACGAAACTTGTTTCCTAACCTTCCTCTTCCCCAGGGTCTCAGCTGTGTCCCGAGTCACCCTCCTTTGGCTTCCCGCTGGAGAATAAATCCTGGTGGTGGAGCAGGCCCTTGCCCTCCAGAGGTAGCCTGGCCTGCTGCAAGTTCCAGTTGCGCTGTGAAGCGGCTGTTTGCAGGGTGTGCTTGCTTGGTGGCTCCTGATTTGGAGGGGCGAGCGGGGCTGGCCTGGGTCAGACCTGCGTGCTGGCCCTGCTGTGGAGAGCCAGCAGCCTCCCTGTTCCCACAGAACTTCCCCTGCTTCCTCCATCTTCTCTGCTCACCCCCCTGGGCCACATCCCTGCTGCGCCACTCAGGCATCGCCAGTCAATGGCAGCACAGTCTGCATGGAGCCCAGAGCGGCCCCCACGGTTCTCAGCACGCGTCCCTGCCAGCCATGGGAGGTCGAAGCCACCCTGATGGTGCAGGCAGTTGCGTGTTCCCCTATTCTCTTGAGGCTGGAGGCAGAGGGGGGATGTGGGAAGAGCTCTGTCCCTGGGCCCTCTGGAGTGGAGCTCCTCATGCACAGGTTCCTGTGGCCTGTCCTGGGCTTTACTTCCGGGGCTGTGGTCCTGCCTTTGTCCACTGCAGGGCTGCTCTGGGTTGACGTGGGTGTGTGTTGCCCAACGCACGTTGAGATCAGCACCCAGCAAAACTACCAGTCCAGGACCACCTTTGGGTTCCGCCAGCACCTGCTGGGGCCTGATTAGATCCAGGCACAGTGCTTGGCTGCCTGTGGAGTAAGTGTGGCACCTGGCAGGGCAGAAGCCGAGGCCCAGCAGCACCAGGCTGGTAGTGGGGCTGCCTCTGTTTGGATCAGCACAGATGGGCACTCCCTGTGCAGGGGCTCTCTGCACGTCTGGTTCTTGTCACCTGGGACTACAGTGGATATGTCACACCAGCCCTGTGCTGGGAGAGACAAGGTGGGGGTGCCTTCTTACTGGAGAATTTCTAGCTCCCACCCCCAACATAGTCTAGATACCTGCACATCTACCTTCAGGACACCTGCTCCATGTTTTTTCCCTTGTCAGCTTGGGGGCACCTTTTGGAGTCTATATGAGTCTATTTTATTGTAACAAAATGCCTGAGGCTGAGTACTTTATAAAGAAAAGAGGTTTGTTTAGCTCATAGTTTTGGAGACTGAGAGTCCCAGATCAGGTGGTCTCTTGAGGCCTCACAGTGGATGGTGTCACAGTGACAGGAGCACATCCTCATGGATAAGATGGCGAAAGGAGCCGGGCGCGGCAGCACAAGCCTGTAATCCCAGCACTTAGGGAGGCTGAGACAGGAGAATCGCGAGTTCAAAGCCAGCCTCAGCAATGGCGAGGCGTTAAGCAACTCAGTGAGACCCTGTCTCTACATAAAACACAAAATAGGGCTGGGGATGTGGCTCAGTGGTCCAGTGCCCCTGAGTTCAATCTCCAGTACCAAAAAAAAAGATGGCAGAAGGAATCCAGGCGCCAGGCTTACTACTATACCAACCTACTCTCTCTTCTGAGGTGATGCCCCAGTGGCCTCGTCACCTCTCACCCAGCCCCGCGTCTTGCAGGTTCTAGCACCTCCACACACTGCTGTCTTGGGAGTCAGGCTTCCAGTCGTGGCCTTTGGGGAAACATGCCCACACCCAGCTGTAGGGGACCCTTTCTGGACCCCCCTTTCTTGTGCTTCAGTGTCCCCAGCTTAGACCCTCCCACCTGCTCCTTCAGGACCACCCCCTCAGGCTGGAGGCGCTGCCTGCTCTCCCAGCTCCTGCAGGTTTCCTCGTTCTCTTTTGCTTCCACAGTCCCCAAACAACCAAACCACACCATGTGACTCCCAGTCAGTGCCCAGGGACCGTGGTGGCATAAACGAAGTTATGTCTGCAGCCTGCTGGGGGAGCTGCCTGTCGTCGTCTTTTTTTTTTTTTTTGGTACTGGAGATTGAACTCAGGGGTGCTCGACCACTGAGCCACATCCCCAGCCCTATTTTGTGTTTTATGCAGAGACAGGGTCTCACTGAGTTGCTTAGCGCCTCGCTGTTGCTGAGGCTGGCTTTGAACTCGCGATTCTCCTGTCTCAGCTGGGATTTCAGGCGTGCGCCACCACGCCCGGCTGAGCTGCCCTGGGTGCTGACTCGGGCCTGCTGACTCCGGAGGGTGCCCCTTGTCCTGTGGTGCTCGCATGGTGGGGCCTGGGGTGCTGGACTGGCGGCCTTTCCTGTCTTCACAGGTCACGGCAGGCTGGAGGCCACCAGGTGCTAGTGCCACTCTGGCTCTGACATGCACCCTGGGAGTAGGGGTCTGATGGCAGTGGCTCCAGGCAGCGGGTGAGGTGCCAACATGTGGGGCTCAGCCCTGCCCCGGGTGGGGACGTTGGAGTGGGTCATGGCGAGGAGGCACCGCAGTGTCCCAGCGGAATTGCTCACCTGCCTGGAACACGCTGCCAGGGAGCTGGTGGTGTGCTCTGCTCTGCCCAGGGAAGCGCCCTGCACCCTGGCTGGGGTGGCATGCCGTCCTACCCCACCCTGCAAGCTGCAGTGCCCTGCAGCCCACACTTCCTCTGCCCTCCCTTGTCTTCCTATCAGCAAAAATCTTGGCTTTTCCAAGAGGCTCAGAGGAAGGGTCTCTACCAGCCCTGCCTCCCAGTAGCCAGAGTCCCCTCAGCTGTATATGGGGTCCTTCCTCAGCCCCAGCACTGATGCTGTCCTTGCAGCTGGAAGGGTAACTGGGTGGGTGCAGAGGACACGGCCTGGAAGCACAGCCCGTCCCCTTCCTGTGGCCCAGTCCTCGAGGTCCTTCCTCCTCTCTCCACAGCCCACTCCTGTGGCAAAGCCCTGGTGTGGATGCTGTTGAGTGGCTGGGCTCTGCGGTGTGATACAGGGAGCCCTGGGGCAGAGTCTGAGGACATCTGGCTTCAGAACCACCTTCCTCTCCGGGCCTCGGCTCCCTGGCTCTGCAGGTGTCGTTGGCGTTCTCCCCGGGCCCGGCTGCCGGCTGGGCTCTTTGTGCAGTGCCCACGCTTGGATGACCTCAGGGGCTTGGGCCTCACTGTGGTTGGCAGTGACTGCACTGTAGGTTGGTCAGCTCTGTGGGTGACCAGGTGTGCATGCACCTGGTAGGTGGCTCCTGAAGCTCCGTTCTCAGGCAGAAGTTATTTTCAGAGGACAGTCCTGGGCCGCCACAGCCACTTCACCATCTTTAGCCTAGGGGCTCAGAACCGGGCTTGCTGGCATCAGAGCAGCCTGGCATCACACGGCCCTAAAGGGAAGGGGACAGATGTTCCTAGGGTATGTGAAGCCTGTCCCTGTTGGGATGCCCTGGGTTCATCCTGGACACGTGGGCCTTACCTGCTTGTCAGAGCTGGCAGCTGTTAGGCTCATGGTACAGGAAGACGTGCTCTGCTCCTCTTGTCTGGTGCGTGTTCCCCTTTCCTGCCCTCCACCTTCTGAAGGAGCCCAAGCTACCTGGAGACTGTGGAGTCCTAGTCCTGTTAACAGACAAGGGTATGGCTCAGAGAGGGACTGACTTGCTCTGGGTCACACAGCAAGTTAAAGGCAGAGGCAGGGGTTAGTTACCCTCCCCCTCAACACACGGTGTTGGGACTTCCGGGTGCTCCTTCCCCTAGTCCCCACAGTCGTCGTCCTCCATCAGTCCAGAGGACACATTTGTCATACTTTATGTGAACAAAGATGGACTTGTGTTTCTGCCACACAGCCATGAGGACAGGCACGGGCCGAGTTCCAGGGAGGGGTTGCTGGTGGTTTTGTAACCTCAGGCAGGCCTTAAAATGGCTGAGTACTGTGCACAGTGTGCCCTAATTAGGGGAGCTGGTGCTCCTGGCTTGTGCAGATGAGCTGGTTCCAGGCCCTGGGGACCCCTGGATTAATTGAAATGAGGAGGCACAGATGGATTGAGTCTGTCGGCAGCTTCCCGGGAGGGGAGCCTCTCAACACGGAAGCACTCTTCACCAGCTCGTCCGTTTGCTGGTTTTGCCAGGGCAGCCTGGGCAAAGCGGGCGTCCCTGGTGCAGATGGAATTACGAGCACGGCCCCGAGGGCCCGGCTCTGAGCAGACCACGGGATAGATTGTTGCTTTTAAATCATTGCTTACATTTCCTCCCAGCAGCCAAGTTAGAAAATAGTGCTGTGGGCTGTGGCACTTGGTTTGGGGGTTGAGTCCCTCTTGCCCTCAGAGCGGGTGGCTGGGCTGGGGCAGGCTGTGAGTGTCATGGGTCAGCGCTGAAGGGCGCAGCAGGCGTCAGCTGCAGAGGGTGCCCTGGGGGAGATGGCGTGCAGACTCGGTTCCCCTTGACCCGCATCCTGCTGCGAGACCCAGGGACCCACGTGTGCTTTGGGTCCCTCAGATGAGAAGTGCTGGTGATTCTTGCCCTGGCCACCGCATGGGAATGCTGGGAGAGGAAAGGAGACGGCACTTCTCTCTGGTTGGGGAAGGTGGGTTGGTTGGTCCCCAGCACCATTTGCAGGTGGTTTTGGTTTGGGCCCGTGAACTGTTGAAGTGCATTCAGGCCACCCTCTCGGTCAGATCAAGGTTAGATGTGTCACAGTGTGTACAGAGGGTGTGCGGAACTGTCCTGGCTGTAGGCGTGTCTGTGGGGACCTCCATACGTGTCTCACCTGCCTCACCTAGCTAGTAGCATTGTGCAGCTTCTGGGGTAGGTGTCCTGGGGGACGCACACAGTGCTGGAGCCCCTTACGCATTTACATTTGGTTGGGACCTTCCTGTTGGGAGTCACTTCTTGGGAATTTGGAGATTCCCCTTTGTTTCCCTTAGTGTGCTCATAAATGATTGTGTTTGGTTCCTGGTGGGGGCTGCTGGTGGTTTTGGCAGTGCTGGGGTGCAGTGCTCTGCCTCTGAGCTGCCTCTCCAGCCCTCATTTTTGGGGTTTTACAATCAGAAAGCACTCAAACCAGCCTTACAAATTCACTTTGAAATGTTTCTTTTAAATTTGTATTCAACATTCCACTTATACAAGTGATGGAAAATTATCAGACTCGAAACTATTACCCGCCCCCCCCCACACACTTTGAAATGTTTTTAACTTAAACTTAGAGCTACACACTGTGCATCTTGAGGAATCTGGTGTCAAATTTTGCCAGGTTTCAAAGTGGAGGAACTCACCAAGCAGAGGAAGCCACCGTCGCCTCCGTGGCAGAGCAAAAGCAGCTGTTTTTCAGGACTTGATCCTCCTGTCAGTGTGGCGGAGAGAAGATGCCTCCCACACAGGAGGCTTTGAAAACCTCACTCAGTACAAAATTTGAGGACTATTTTCCAATCTGATTTTCCCAACTGTCACTATCAGCAGCTTTTTGCTGCCCAAGTGGGGATCTGATTGACAGCAGAATGTGGGCGCTGCTCGCAAGCATGCAGGTGAGGCCTTGGTGCTGGGTGCTGTGCGGAGGAGGTGACAGAGGACAAGTGGGGTCTGGCCGGGGGACAGGGTGCAGAAACTGTGAGGAAGAGCACCCTGGTGGGCAGCGTGCATGCGGTGTGGCACTCCTGGAACCAAAGGCTTGACCCCACCCATGCTCAGCAGACAGGACACTGGCCAGCGCTGTCCTTGGCCTCTTTGCAGTGCAGGCCTCAGGAAGTCTGACTGCTGTCCCTGTGCTGGACTGTGGCTAGTCCCCCTCCCCCGCCCAGCCCAGCACCCTCAGCTCTCAGGAGGTGCCCAGTGTATGTCCTTTGCATATGGGAACCCACGTGAGGCCTGAGGGTACGCTGGCCCCTCGCACAGACCTGGCTTCACTCTTTCTGCTTTTCAGTCTCGACTCGAGAGCGTGGGCAGGCCAACAGCTTCATTCTTTAAGTTTGTTTTTTTGTACTGGGGATTGAACCCAGGGGTGCCTAATCACTGAGCCCCAGCCCCAGCCCTTTTCAGTTTTTATTTTGAGGCTGGGTCTAAGTTGCTGAGGCTGTCCTTGAGCTCCTCCTGCCTCAGCCTCCCAACTCCCTGGGATTACAGGTTTGTGCCACCTTGCTTGGCCTCCTTAGGGTCTTATTTCCTGCTGTGGAAGCTCATTGCACTGCTTGGACCATCCCGTCTCCTTGGCAACCGTCAGCATTACTCCTCCTCTGCTGGGGGGTGTGTCCTAACTTTACTGGGGTTTCCCTTGTGGACTCTGTCGACAGCTCCCACGCCAGCCCCTCTGAGGACCTCCACACTTGTCCTTGGGCAGCATTGATCTTGCCTTCCTAACACATGATCAAGCAATGATATTCAGTTTCATTTAAGGGAGAGAAAGTCATTGTTCTTGATCCAGCAGTCTCCACGTGTCCAGTGGAAACCAAAGCTGACCTCCACTGTGCATGCACGTGGCTTGTGCAGGGCCATGTGTTTGTCCCGCCTATGGGAAGGATGGTCCTCTTGAGCGGGTCAGAGGACGAGCGGCCTGGCTGGGGGTAGTACTTTCCCAGAAGCACCTACTTGCTCAGGTAGTGGGTGGACCTCCTGGGATATGAGCCCTGGACCCTGGGACACTCCTGGCCAGTATCTGTTCCTTCCCTCGCATTTCCTGGTAGGGATGCTGGGGTGGTGTTTGCTTTTTTTGAAGTGTATTTCATCTGTCATGGTGGATGCCTGTGAGTTGTCTTAGAAGAAGGGATGGTGACTATCTTGTCTTCTATTGGGTCTGTCATGTTTTAATCTCAGAATACCTGTTCAGTAGCTGCCCCTAACTGCAGTTCTCTGCGAGAAGCTGTGCCACAGTGGCTAGATCATTTTAATTCATGGTGATGTGACCATATTGCACAATCTCTAGGAAATGCTGGGGAAGCTTGGTTGAGTCCCGATTGCTCTAATAAAGTTCCTTTCATTTTGGTCTGGCTCCTTTGGGGTTTCTCCTCCACTAAACGTGCATTCCGCAGCGCTTCTACGCTTTACACTCTGCTTGCTCTGTGCTTCTGTTCTTGGACTCTGCTCTGCAGTGACCCTGAGAGCCAGTGCTGCGGCCTTGGGGCCACACAGCACTGCCCCATCTCATCCACTTCAGGTCTGGGCCAGGAAGCCAGTTCTAAGGGAGGGGCAGCCTCCTGGGCTCCTTAACCTTGAGTACAGGCCGGGAGGGGGGGGTGGGGGTGGATGGGTGCGCGGGGAGGGCTGGTTGGCAGATCTGAGGGCTGTCCAGAGCACACCACTGGACTGCTCTCCAGCATCACGGGGCCTGCCCCTCACAGCCGGCCGGGGTGGGACCAGGTGCCCCAGCAGATCCATGTTGTGCACGCCTCCACAGTGGCCCTCTGTTCCCAGTGCCAGCAGGGAGGGTCCTCTCGTCAACAACCTGCTCACGTCCCTGCTAGACTGAGGGCCTGGTCTGTCACCCTGGAGGCCCTACCACTGCGGGTTTTCCAGGGAGAACAAAGGTGTGAGGGGACTCGTGGGCCACCAGTCTCTGTCACTGATGCTGGGTGGTCTCTAGCTACCTGCAGCTGTGTCAGGGCCTCAAGATGTGGCTGGCGTGTCTGAGGAAGTGGATCTATCATATTAGTTAACTTCATGTTAACAACAGATTCTGAATTCAGTCATAGGAAAGTGACCACGGTATTCAGAACAACTCAGCTCAGGAGTAGGAATCTCCTTTTTCCACCATAAATTTCATGAAATTTGCATGTAGTTCAAGTGTTTCTACTGAAAATTTAGCATTCAAATTGAAATGGGCTGTAAGTATAAAATACACACCTGAATAATAAAAGTTAAAAAAGTACATACTGGATTTCAAAGACAGCATGAAAAAGTAGAATATTTCAACCATAAATTTTATAGCATGTCAAAATGATTATATTTTAGATATATGAGCTTAATTAAAATATATTCAGAATAATTCTGCCTATTTCATTTACTTTTTAAAAGCTGGCTACTAGAAAATTTGAAATTAATGTCTCAAGTTATGCACTGCTGGACAACCCCAGCCTCTGAGTCTGCTTTTCTGGAAATGAGACTGAGAGTGTTCTAGGGAAAGCAGTTAATGGTTTGGGGGGCATGTTTGGCCATAGGGTCAGGTCTTGGGAGACCCATGGTTGTTTTTAATTTTTTTAAGAGTGAAAGGAGTAGGATTTATTCACGTGTGAAAAATAGAATCAGAAGTCTTGCTAGGGACAAGAGGGGACCCCCCCCAAGGGTTGCCCCCTCCCCATGGTGTTCTGAAAGACACAAATTTTTTAAAACAGTTTTTTTTCTTTTTAAATTTATTTTTGTGGTGCTGGAGATTAAAAAACCTTAATTTCTAAATATGTTTCTTATGGGGAAAATTAGAAAGTGTGGATTAAATGATTTATAAGTCCGTGCATCAGGATGGAGGACCGAGTAGCCCCAAGACTTGGACGGCGCCAGCAGGACAGCAGCCAGGAATTGGAAAGGGAGGGCAGATGGTGGGCGAAGGTGACCTTGGTTCTCTTCCAAGGTGGCCCGAGCCCTGGACCTAGCCCTTTGTCTTGTGTAAAACTGGGTTTCTCTCCTCTGATTTGTGAAAAGCTGTACATCTGGCAGGGGAGGAGTGGGCCTGGCCTGAGAGATGCTCTGGGAGGTGCCTGCAGAGGGCAGGTCTACAGCTGGCCACAGAGCAGGGCTCATCAGAGACTCCCAGGGAGAGGGCTTGACCGATGACCTGTCCCAGCCTTCCTTCACAGGCCTTTGGTGTGAGGGCCAGGAGCAGTGCCTGTCCCCAGCTGTGCCACCTCTACTCAGGGTAGCCCTGATGGCTCCCTGTCCCAGGATGTAGCTGCTGTCAGCTGGAGACGTCTCCTCACCTAGAACTTGTGCCATAAACCAGCGTAACGCCTGGATCCTGAATCCTGAGGTTATAAAGTCTCGGGACTTCATAATTCCTGTTCTCTAAGGAACATCTCTAATTCCTATTCCCTATTCTGTTTTAATTGCATAAAATACAATAAAAATGATCAGGGATATCTTTAAAAACAAACACAACCCTAGCTTGTTCATCTTTCCCCCACGCAGACGTCATTTCTTATTTGACAATGATGACAGCAGAAGTACGAGTGGACTTTGATGTTCTTACATACGTTTTCATCTGAAGTGGTCCTTCCTGCTGGGCAGTGTCTCTGTGGTCACCCTCCGCGGCTGCACACGCACCCAGTGATTCCATCAACTGTAATCTACGTGATCATTCTTTATTTTCACTTCTGTTCTTAACGGTGCCTTTCCCCCTTTGTCTCTGTAGGAAGTTCTCCAGCAGCTGATCGTAATGAATTTGCCCAATGTTTTGATGATTGGCAAAGACCCGCTGTCTGGTGAGTGAAAGCACCCCTTGCCCCTGGAGTGCCTGGGCAGTGCCATCGGCTTTGAACAGCTGTTGGCCACTGAGCCCTGGCTGCCAGCTTGGAGCCAGCACAGTGGAAACACGTGATTTTAAAGAGTGGGTTTGCTGCCCCGAGGCATGAAGCCAAGAGTGTGTTTCTTCCTTAAGAGCGAATCCTTCCTGGCCCCTCAGCTGTGCACACTGAAGCTCACGAGGCCGCTGCTGTGTGCAGCCTGAGAGGACGGGCCTGGGTCTCGGGGTCTCTCCGCCCTGGTAGAGTGGAATTGGATCCCACGTGCTGAGTGCAAGCATCTTTCTAGGGTGCTGATGTCTGTCCTGTGCAGGGTCCTGTGAGGCTGTGCTCTTGCTGCCCTAAAGTGGTGCCCCCCAGGGTACATGGTCATTCATCTGTCTTGTGTCCTCCACTGGACTCCAGTGGGCAATGGGTTCTAAGTCCTCCTGCCTCTGATGCCTGGTGTCAGTTTGAAAGACCAGGTGAAATGCCCTCCTGGCATCTTCCAGAAAGTGAGAGCTTATTTCACGCCTGTCAGGTAGCTCCCGGGTGACTTGAGGGGGACAGATCCCCTCCCTTCACATTGTTTGCTGACCCCTGGCTCGCAGGCCCCAGGGGTGCCTTACTCCTGGGTCGATATTCTAGAGGAGACCTTTTGGGTATTTGGAACCCTGGGCAGGGGCCTCCTGGAATGGGTGAGGCATCAGGAAGGCAGGAAAGCCTGCACCTGTAGGATAGCAAGAGGCCATGGACCCCAGACAGTAGAGGCTTTTATAGTGGGAAAGACCCTCCATTGCTGGCCTCTCCTTGCCCCAGCCTCACTGGAGTCTGGCTGTCCCTTCTCCTACCTGTGACAGAAGTTAAGTTGCCTTGCACCTGAGGGAAAGCACACCAAGTGCCCAGCCAAGACCATGAATTGGAGGTGCAGCTCTCCCTGGGAACCGCGTCCCTAAGGGTGCAGCAGTGGCCTCCTTGTGCAGTGGGGGTGGGGTGCGCTCTCTGGGCACTAGCCAGCCACATGTCACCTTTTCTGTGTGAGCCAAAGGAAGAGGTGTCCTTGGTCTCTTGCACAGTGGCCCAGGGGTCTGCCCAGGCTAACTCGTGGCCCCTGGCAGGGCACGCCCTCCTATTCTGTGAGCTCAACAGGGAGCTCCAGTTCTCCTCAGCCCTGGCTCTGCTTTGGGGCCACATGCTTTGTGCTTTTATTTCATGCCCCCCACCCCCAGAGAAAGGTGAAAGATGCCAAATCAGCCCACCTCAGTCATAGCCCAGGGCTCCAGGGACAGTGGGGACCCTGGTAACTTCAGGGAAGGGGGTCTGCTTTGCCAGGCGGGCCCACGCCGTCTTCCTGGTTCACTTGCGGGCTGGGCGGTGCCTGGCAGAGCTGGTGGTTTGAACTCAGGTCTGCTGTGGAGGCGGCAGAGGAGCAGGAGAGGATGATGCCAGCTTCTGCGCCTTGTGAGCTGCCTGTGGGAACCGCACGTGCCACTGGGATGGGGCTGAGCCACCCACTGATGGATGAGGGATTTATTTAGGGACAGAGGCTCTAAGGACTTCTGACTCGACGTTGGTCGCTGGGCCCAGAAGCAGAGAGCCCTATGTCCAGTGCCAGCAGCTGAGCTCCTCCACTGCAGCCGTCTCTGTTGGCTGTTCTGGGAGCTATGGCCAGTGTGCAGCCTGCTTGACCTATAAAAATGGCAGAGGTGGGTGGTCCAGCCTGGTGTGAGATGCATCCCCCTTTCCCCATCCTGTCACTTACATAGTTTGCTGGTCTTCCTGCTGGTCACTGCCCTACCCATGCGCAGGCCCACCCTCTCTCTGCCCGCCTCCACCAGGCACCCCCCACACCAGAGGTGGAGAGATTGAGTGCAGGGAACTCAGGTCCCCACCTTGGGATTGCTCCTGAACAATATCTACAGGAGAGTAGACGCTGATTTTTTTTTAATTTAACAGCTTTAGTGAGGTGTAATTTGCTGACCATAAAATTCACCCATTTTAAACATACAATTTAGTGATGTTATCTCATAAGAGTATAGAGTTGTGCAGCCTTTAGCCCAGTCTAGTTTACGAGGAAGCTCAGTTTTAACAAGGTTGGGAGTTGAATGGCCCTGGGACCTAGCGTGGTGTAGAATTGATTCACATTGCTCTAAGAGGTTCTGGTCCTGGCTGGAGGGAAGGGTAGACATGAGACAGGAGCCCTGGGAAGGTAGGGAGTGCAGCAGCATCCTCTGCCGGGCTCAGGCGCAGGCAGGACTGACTGACAGGCAGATAGTGGACCCGGCAGGCGGTCTTCCAGGGCAGAGGTGGCCTCGCCGTGCACAGTGCATGGATGGGTGGGTTTGACAAGCATCCCAGTGGCTCTGAGAGCAGAGGAGGGTGGCAGAGGACATCCACCAGCAGAAGATGCAAACAGATGCCAGAGGCAGAGGCCTATTTATAGAACAGTGTTTTTAGTTTTACATTTTAAAAATAGAGGTGTGAAGTATGTTGTGTTTCTTGGGTTTCTCTTCTTTCTTCTTTGGGTGGGTGCCCAGGGAGAGGGGGTGCTGGTCCTCTCCTGGGTCTCCGTGTAGCCGCAAGCGCCTGGCTTGTGCTGTTCGGGAGATGCAGATGCTGTACTACTAGTTGTGACGTTTGCAGTGTGGGGTCCTTCTTCTGTTCTGGCAAACACGTCACAACAGAACCATGTCCTGGATTCCAGCAGAGGATCCCTCACTGACACCCCTCTGCATGGCACTGAAAGGTCCTGTGAAGCCGTTCACCCCACTTCCTCTGACCTTAAACAGGAGGTGTCGCCGCTCACGGGAGGTTTTCTGTTGTGCCGGCTTCGCTTCCATGCCTGTCAGAGGGGAACTTCTCTTTTTTCTATCCTGCTGGGTGGAAATTGGGGGCAGTGTAGGAAACATGAGAAGGCTTGTTGTCCGTAGGACCTCCGCTTGCTTGTGGATCTCGCCTCGGTCCTCACCCTCCTCCCCGGTATTGTGTGCCTGTCTGCTCTGTCCCCTCAGATTGTGCTATGGTTTTGCAGCTGTCTCTCAATGCATCCTGGTCCCTGGGGATTCGCCTGTCAGGTGTCTCATTACTGTGGACCCTGCTTCTTGAAGTGTGGCCTGGGGTCTAGCAGGACCTTTTGGGACCACCCTTAGCTTTGACATGATGACACTCTGCAGAGGAGTCTCCTCTGGCAGCCGCTGGGGTGCAGGCTTCTCAGGACTGTGCTGTCCGTGTCCTTTGTGCCTGTCTCATTGGCCACATCTTCCCTGTCTCTTGTCCAGGGTCATTCCTTTAGCTGCGTGCCTTGGCGCTGCCTTTAGGATGGGCCCAGAAGCTCTGCCTGCCCCTCTGCTGCCACATCCTTCTGGCCGCCACCACCTTCCTTCTGGGTGCGCACCAGGGCGGCCTCTGCCGGTGCCTGTGGTCTGCTCTGGCGTGGCCACCCAGCACCAGGACCCATGTTCCCTCTGCGCACTACGCTGTCCCTGAGGCATCCATGGGAGTAGCTCTGGCAAGGCCCTCTGGCTGCCACCCCCTCAGCGTGCAGAGGAGCGGCGCTGCACAGCGCCTGTGCTGTCCTCCCGTGCTCACAGCCTGCCTCACCTGCACGCAGCCCACCTGACTGGTATCACGAGTGGCACGTTGCTTTGTCCCCCTGGCAGGGCCTCTCCTCTCCCAAGGCAGGACTCTCTGGGCTTCTGCTGTCCTTGTCACTGTATCCTGAGTGCCTGTGTGTGGAGGTATGCGCTAAGCCCGCCTGGTGCGGGGTCTGCAGCTCCTACAGCTCTTGAGCACGCGCTCATGGAGAAGTCCCCACGTGGGCCGTCAGAGTGAGATTCAGTCCCCGCCTAGCTGCATGTCCCTCTAGGCCACAGATGGCCCGCAGAGGGCTGTCCTGTCCTGCCAGCTGCACGTCCACTTACTGTGTTTGTGTGGCTTCTTGGCGGGTGTGGTCCGCAGGAAGTCTTAGGGAAATCGAGAATTCAAGTCCGCTCCCTCTGAGGTGGGGGTGTCGGGTAGAACCCCTCCAGCTCCGGCCTCTCCAACTGTTCTCAGCAGCCAGGCCTGTCCCTGTGCCACACATGCAAAAGGGCTATTTGTCTGACAGGAAGCCAGGGTGTTAGCAAACTAATTTCTGTGATGAATCATAGAACAGTTGTGCTGGAAGAGAGCATTGTTTCTCTTCCAAGATTTGTATCCAACCAAGTGCAGTAGTGGTTCAGATTCGCAAACTGCTGATCTCACCTAAGCTGTTGAGAATGGAAGGGAAAGAGACATACAGGTGTAGAGCCCAGCCCAGAGAGGGGAGGAGCTTGTTCAGAGGCACACAGCACAGAGGTCCCATAGGCAAACATGAGTTTGTTACAATAAATTGCGGAGTGGTTTTATTTATGGACCATCCGCCAGTGGTCCCAAGCAGAAGGACTGGCCACCGCCATTATTTTGCCCTAATGTTTCTTGAATTCTAAATGCCAAGCAAGATTCCCAGGAGCCCGGGGGCAGGGGGCTGTGACCCCATATGCACACTCTGCCGGGCCCTGCTGTGAATGTGGCTGGAACCTTTGGGAACAGCCTTGGGGGCTTCATTCATTGCTCCTAGTTTCTGGTGCTTGGTCCTAAGTTTTTTACCCAAGGTGGCTACAGAAGGGGCTTCCGCAGCAGGGGAGGCACTTGGAGGGGTCAGAGTGTCCTGTGCATGTCCTTCCTGCTCAGCTGAGTGCAGGCCTGCCATATGTGCTGCTCTGGCTGAGGAAGCAGTTTGACTCTGGCCGGTTTCTGATCCTCCCAGATAGAAGACCGAAGGCCCCTGCATCCTCCTGCATCTTGGCTGCCTGCCCCTGGCCAGAGGCTCACAGAGGAGCTCAGTCCAAGCCTGTCCCCCAGCAGTCCTTGCATCCAGGTGCCTTGGAGAAACAGGCTGCCTGTGTTCGGGAACCCCTGTCTGCGTTCGGGCAGGGAGGGGAGGAGACGAGATGTGGTCCATAATAGCAGCTATTCTGGGGGCCATGTGGCATGAGAGTGTGTCTCAGGGAGCGGGAGGGGATGATGAGTGCTGGAGAGGCTTCTTGGAGGAGGCGGTGCTTGGGTAAGGCTTTAAGGAGCTCTCAGCATAGGAGGTGGGAGTGCCATTCAGCTGTCCTCACCGTAGCAAGTACCAGAGATGACCGGAAGTTGATTCTAGACCACAGCGTTAGAGGGTCCAGGCCACGATCAGTTGCTCCTGAATCTTCAGGCCTCAGAGTGCATGGTGGAGCAGAGCTGGCCTGTGGTGGGGAAGGGAGAAAAGAGAAGGGCGGGACCCCGTCTCATCACTGTCCCTTTTGTGCCCCCCTCCACACACCTAGAGACCTCCCATTAGGCCCTTCCTCTTACAGGATCCACTACCTCACAACAGCACGTCTCTGGGGATCAAGCCTTTAACACATGGGCCTTTGGGGACACCCCAGATGCAGGTTGCAGCAGTGAGGAGAGGTGGCTGAGGTGGAAGGGGTGGTGTGCTGGCATCTTGTGAGTACAGCAGGCCCAGGGCAGGGTGGGGGATGCCCACTCATGGGCTTCCAGGCCCGAGGCCAGCAGAGCTCTTGAGGCTCCAGGCAGTTCCCACTTAGCACCCCAGTCTGTGCTCACGCTCTGTCCGGATCCCATGGAAACCCGCCTCCCAGCAACGCAGCGAGGGCGGGGCTCAGGCTCTGGCCAGCTGGGAGCCACCCTCTTGCTGCTCACATTGCCCCTTTGAAAACCAGAGGGTCTCCTTCCAGCCTGGGTGTGGCCAAGGCCCACAGGCCCAGGTCTGCCCTGGGGCTGGGTGAGCCATTCTGTCCCCCAGCCCGGCTAGTTATTCGTCTTTCATTTCTCTGGCCTTTACTCTCTAATCCTGCTGATTTTTCAGTTATTTTTGTATTTGCAAAACCCTTAGATCCTTTGAATGAAGGAGGAAAGAAATAAGGTGTTTTTTTTTTCTTTTACAAAAAGTAATCTTGCAGGCATTTTGATCCTTCTAATATTTCCTGTTTGGTCTTTCAGAGAGCAGGTTCACAAAAGCCCCCAGACTCTACTTGGGACCATACAGCTCCAGTCCTGCTCCTGGCTTCCGTGCTGCTATCTGGGGTCAGAAGTGAGGTTCTTGGTTCGCCTGCTGTGCTAGGCTGGCCGGGCCCTGGAGCTGGAGGCCAGCACTGTGCTTCCAGAGAACCTGCAGGTCCCTGCTCCCCTGAGCAGAGGCGAGTGCACAGCATGCTGGAGGCCAGCCCTCTGACCAGCCCTTGGCCTGCCTGGATACCAGACTTTGTTTAGTAAACTTCCCAGCCATGGCCTGTGCCCAGAGAGACCACTCCGCTGGCTACAGTGACCACACCATGGCGTCCAGCAGGCCTGCTCTGTGCAGCCACAGCCGTTTGAGGAGGAGGAGGGAAGAGACATTGTTTGCCAAAGGTCTTTATGTTCACGCGCAGGGTTTGGGCTTGGAGTTTTCTGTCTGGTGCTGGGAGGGACCCTTGCTCCCACCTCTCCTGTTGCTCTGTACCTCCCAGGGCAAACTCTGGGTCTCAAGCTTAGTCTGCTCTGATGCTTCTGTTCCCTCCTCTTCCGTTTAGTGCTAGGAAACGTGTCTCAACTCCTGCAGCTCCGCAGGCTGATGGGCAGGGGATTCATTTTCTGGTGTTAGTGATTTGGCTTCAGATTTTCTACCTGAGCAGGGGTGGTAGGGGGGCAGCTGTCCTCTGTCATGGTGGAGGTACTGGGGGACCCACAGGGGTGGGATAGATTTGATAAGGGTGACAGACAGGGGGATGGCAGCCACCTGTCAGGGTGCACTGGGGGGACCCCAACACTTCACATGGACAGGTGGCTCCACACCCGTGGCAGTCCACGCTTGATGCATGTTTGTTGAGTGACTAAGTGGACAAGTGGGGGCACCTGATCACATTACTGCCTGGCTAGAGCCACCTGTGTAACATCATGGGCGCAAGAATGGTGGGTGAGGGTTGCTCAGGTTCCTCCTGCCTGTGTGTAGGGAGGTCCATCTCCTGCCCCCAGCTGGAGCATAGATGATGGAGGGTCCCCATCCCCCATGTGAGGAACTCTGTCCCTGGAGGTTGCCGTGGAGGTCGCCCTGACTGTTGAGATGACAGAAAACCACCCTTGTCATGCCTAGCAGAGCTGTGCCATGGTGAATCTGGGGACACGGTGCACTTTGGGGAGAAATGGAGTCGTGTTCAGACTGCTATTCTCAAATCACTGGGACGGCCCCACAGTCATGCCAAGGAAATGAATGATTTTTAAACAGAAAACCCGGGGAAAGCAGAGTTGGGGATCCACCCAAGGGTGTAGTCAGAGGAGCTCGAAATGCACGATTACTAAGAAGCACATCTGCATCTGAATCTGCCTCCTAAGAAGAGAGGAAGCTGAGCCTGTTTTTTCTTTGACCTCCCAGGTGCTCGAGGTCAGGCAGTTGGGCAGCAAATGCTATTGAAATGCCTGCACATTTTGGGGTGCTGGGGATGACGGGGTAGTTGGTGGCAGAACTGAAAACAAATCCTGGTTCTGTGCCTCAGTCTCCGAGTTTGGCTCTTTTTGTGGGTGAGATGGAGATGAGTGCTCTGCCCTTCTGGGAGTCTCTGGGGTTCGCCAGAGCAGGCTGTACTAAAGTGCCATAGCGGGGTCTGCTGGAGCTGGGCCCACAGGGAGAGCAGCTTACCTCTGCCGAATAGGGTGGTTCCCTTAGCCTGGACCTGCTCTGCGGAGCTGTGGGCCCTGTGGTTGTGGATGGTTGTGTTAGCAAGATGGGGGTGTCCCTTTATGGCTGTTTTTTGACCCTGTGTGTAGAACAGCCACTGCTTCCTGCCCCATCTCACCGAGGCAGAGTGTGTCGTGTGGGCCAGGGCAGGAGGCTCCCTCTTGGGAAGGGATGCTTGCCTGCCTTTGCCTACATCCCTGGCTCCAAGCCTCAGGCGTTACTTATAGATGACAAGATTTATTTTCTGTATCCAGAAGCCAAGAAGTGTGCTCTGAACATTTAAACAGCTCCATCCAGCAGAACCAAAGAGGAAGGCCAGAAGGGACCCCAGAAATCACATACTAGTCACGGAGAGAAGGTTTTGTGTCCTGTGATGACTACATTTCTGTCCCCACGTGTACCATACTCCATGTGTGACATTAGGCAGTCTCCCTTCTGTGTGGCTTTGCACATAGCTTAGGTTAGCTTTCCTGCATGCTGGGCCTGCTGAGAAGGGCTGGGCTCCATTTCTCTGTCCGGGCTCCCTGGGGGCAGGTAGTAGGTAAGATCTTCCTTACACTCAGTCATCGACTCAGGCTGTCTGGGATCCCCCTGGGACTCCTCCACACTCAGTAGAGGGCATTCACGGGCGGAGGGAGGGTGTCTGGTGTTTCTGGGTGCTCTGCTGCTCACAAGGGTTGCTGGTGACTCACCCAGCACGGAAATCCATGGGGCTTCGTGCCCGCCCTCTTCTTGCCCGGAAAACCATCTCCAGGAAGCCAACCACAGGCATTGCCATTCGAGAAACACCAGGCTCGCTCACCTCTGGCCTCTGCTCGAGCTGTCCCTATGCCCTCACCTCTGCTCCAGGTCCGCCTGTCTTCCTCCTGCTGGTCTGACCCCACCACACACTGGAAGCCCTTTTTCTGGGTTCCGTGCCATCCATCAGCATCTTGAAGCTGCTGGTTTACTCCTCTGTCCCCATGTCTGTGCTCAGGACTGTTGATGGCTGTGTGGTCAGAGCAGCACATAGTAGGTGCTTGGCAAGCAGCCATTGGTCCTTGGCCTGCTTGACTGGGTCTTGTTGGCAGGGACCTGGGAGAATCTCCTGTTGTGTTTTGAAAGTATTCAGAACCCACAAACAGGTTAATTTATGAAAATAGCCATTCTTACTACTGGAATCCTAAAAAAACTCAGCATGAGCTTCTCATGAGGAAGGGGACACTCCTTTCCCACTCCTGCTCCCCACTCTTCCCTCGTGGGGTGAAATGGCAGGATGCCTCTGTCAGAAGTGAGTGTTGCTCTTGCTCGGCCTGGAAGCTGGCCATTGGAGGCCCAGTGGATTTCTTGGTGCCTGTTAACCAACAGGTTGAATTTTTTTTTTCCATGAAAATTTTTTCTAAACTCAGTTCTCTGCCTTTGGAACCTTTCTTCCCGTTTGAAAGATGAGCAGACAGGAACCTGTACTTTGCGGCTAGTTCTCCAGGTTTGATTTTGTTTTCTTTTCTTTTTTAAATTTTTTTAGTTGTAGATGGACACAATGTATTTTTATTTTATTGCTGTGTATGTGGTGCTGAGGATCGAACCCAGGGCCTCACCCAGGGCCTCATGTATGCGAGGCAAGCGCTCTACCACTGAGCTACAATCCCAGCCCCTGATTTTGTTTTCTTGATGCTTGGTGGCTGGATGAAGCATGGCTTAGGGTCTCGCCGCGGGGTGCTGACGGTCCTGAGCCTGCCGCTGCCCCACCAAGCAGCCTCTAATGTCCAGCCTCCCGTGAGTGCGGGCGCAGGTTCTGGTCTCCTTGCTCTCTGAATACCAGCTGGTATTCTTGATGCCATTAGTGGGCCTCGCTAGCACCGGTGCCCTGGTTCATTTGTTCATCTAATGGCCAGGTGGCAGTGGCCTGTCTCTGTGGGGTGCGGTGCTGCGTGGAGTTGAGTGGAGCATGGATCTACTCAGGACATGTGGGCACCGTCGTCTCCAGTGCTTACCATTCCTCCACCATGAGAGCGTGGGGAACCCTCTCCTGGAGCTCTTCTGCGTGTGTGGTGTGCTGCTGCTCCCTGGGGTGGCCCCCACGTGACCGGATGTCAACTCCCCCCACCCGCTGACCAGGCTCCGCTTGCCTTGGTGGGCCGGGGCAGGGATCTCTGGAGCTCTCTAACTTCTCAGGGTGGTGCAGTTAGATCCTTGGGGCCTTTCCTGTGAGTAGAGAAGGTAGATTTCTGCTCAGACTCTGACTTGTGCCTGGCAGCTCCGCGGCCCTGACGGTGCTTTCCTCCACGCTGTGGTCACGCCCCGGTGGTGGCCTGTAGGAGGCTCGGCCATGAGGGCTGGGAAGGGTCTGTGCTTTGTCCACCCAGGGCACAAGAGGGCGCTTGCCAGTGACCCGTGGCCTGATGGACAGCCCATGCAGCGCCAGACCCCGGGTGGGCGATGTCCCCTTTGCTTGTTACAAACTAAGAGGAAGCAGCCAGTCAGTGACCGGTGTTGACCCAGAAGGGAGCCACTGCGGCGAATGTGGTCTGCGGAGCAGAGCTGCTTGGGCCAAGCAAAACGCCGCGTGCTTTAAAAAAAAAAAAAAGAACTTGGCAAGCTTTTCCATCAGATATGCGCAAACTTCTGTGCTTACCAGCGGAGACACAGCTTTGCCACAGTAGATTGGCTGCAGTACGGCACCTCGGCCTCTGGTGTGTCCCCAGAGCAGGGAGGTGGCCTGAGACCCCATGGCCCAGGGTGACTGTGTGAAGTCCTAGCTCCCAGTTCTGAGATGATGACACCAGTGTTGGAGGAGAAGCTGTTTATAACTGCGTCTCTGTGGAGGGGACTTAGGCAGGGGTCGATGCCTCTGCTCCTTGTAGTCATGACCTGAAGCAAACCCACAGATTAGCCATTGGGGCAGGAGCTAGGCCCTCCTCCCCAGCAGCCCCTGGTGGGTACTTCGGGCCACTGTGGTGCAGTGCAAGTGGGCGTTGAGCGTTCTGAGAGGAGGAGGCTTATTTTGGCAGGCCCCTCTTCCCCACATGAAACAGGATATGATGAAAGACAGAAAAATCCCTTTTTAACTTTTTTTTAACCTGAAAGGGAACCCCACCCATCACCAGGCCAACTGCCTCCTTGTTAGAGATATGGCAGCAGAGGCTCAGAGACAGGATGCAGCGTGTCCAGGTCACACCACTTCTGAGTGACCCAGGTGTCCTACAGCCAGGCGTTCTCACTGCTTGGGCAATGGAGCGGACGAGGACACAGTCGTCCTTGAGCACAGTGACGCAGTTGGAAATAGTGGCATATTCATGGCCCGTGGATTGGCAAAGTCAAGGCAGAGTGTTAAGACAGGAGTTGGTAAAGGGCAGGAAAGTGGGAACTGCCATATATGTCCAGGTAAACTGGTAAACTGTCTGCAGGGCAGCTTGGCAACAGAAAAGCACAAATACCCCAGAGAAGTAGGTGAGGATGTGCGAAGAGTCGGCCTTTAACGTGTTGAGGAAGGGAACCTCTGGAAGGAGCTGGTTGGGGATGTCTTTGGCCTTTGTCTGGTCTATAGCCTCTTACTAAAAATGTGTTTTGTCTGATGTGTTTTAGACCACTCCAGGCAGTGACACTCAGAAAGAGGGACAGGGGACAGAGGTGGAATTAGACGTGCAGGTGTGGATCACAGGAGTGGAACACATACAGGCTCAGCTGATCTCCCTGCCCGTTAATGAAGGGTGAGCTGGACACCTTTGGCCTCCCTCCTGTGGGGGCTGTCCTCTCCTGTGTGCTTTGCTTAGCTCACACACTGGAAGGTGATGCTGATGCTGATATTCAGTAGTTATCATGGAGAGAGATGTGTGGTGTCTTTGAGCAGAAAGGGGCATCAAATATTAGGCACAGAATTCTCGTCTGGTGAAGTATACATTCACATGTAGAAGATCGATGACGCATTGGGGCTGTGGCTGTGGCTCAGTGGTAGAGTGCTTGTCTAGCATGTGTGAGGCACTGGGTTTGTTTCTCAGCACTGCATATAAATAAATGAATAAAATAGAGGTCCATCGACATCTAAAAAATAATTAAAAAAAAAAAAGAGCATGTGTAGCTAAGTGGAAGTCCCTGGGTCCCATGGGGGGATTTTATGGAGCGGATCTAACTGACTATGTCATTCCTTTGAGCAGGGAAGAGCATGGAGGAGATGAAGAAGGTGCTGCTCCTGCTGCTGGGCTGTGCTGTGCAGGTAGGGCGTGGCCGGCACAGGGTGGGGTGAGGGTGCACTCAGACATCTGGGTTTGGATTTGTGGGAACAAAGTGCGCCCTTTGGTCAGGTAGAACTGCCTTCAGTCCAGCAAGACAGAGTCCTCTGGGTTCCTGGCAGAGACTGTCCACGTCTTAGGTGGCAGCTATTTTTAGTACCAGGTACCTTGAGTAGGAGGCCTAGTAAGGACCCCTCCAGCCAAGGTGCCACTAGCAAATTGTCCCCCGTAAAGGAACGTATAAAGCCGGGAGCTACAGACTGCACAGCCGTGGGCTAGATTTGACCCACTGCCTATTTTTAAATAAAGTTTTATTGGAACACAACCATGGCCTGTCTAGTACTGTTATCTCCGGCAGCTTTTGTTTGCATTGGGAGAGCTAAGCAGCCGTGGCAGACACCAAGTGTCAAGTCTAAAACTGTTACTGTGTGGCCCTTCACAGAGGGTGTACCTCTCGGCCCAGGTGTTCTCTGTCGTTGTCCTGAAGAATCTCTACGTGTCGAGGTCTCGTTCGAAGCAGAGATTTCTGAATCCCACCCCAGTGTTTTCCATCTGGGATGGGCTTTTGAAAACAAGCTCTTGAGCCACTTTCAGAGAAACCTCAGTCTCAGGGTGGGCTGGAGGACAAGGTGGCCTCCCAAAGGAGACAGCCAGGCTGGGGTGGGTGGTTCACTCGAAACTGACCATGGTCATGGATGTGGCCCTGGGTGTGCCCTCACTCAAAAAATGCTTCTGTTAACGTCCACAACCCTTCACAGTGTGAGAGGAAGGAGGAGTTCATTGAGAGAATCAAACAGCTCGACATTGAGACCCAGGCGGGCATCGTGGCCCACATCCAGGAGGTAGGCGGCTGCCCCTGCGGCGGGCGGGTGGTCACTTCTCTGCACAGTGGAAATGTTTGAAGGCTGCATCACCCATGGGTGTTTCTGCCATGTGTTTCACCCATGTGGTTTCAGATGCCATGGGTGTTTCTGCCATGTGTTTCACCCATGTGGTTTCAGATGCCACAGTCAAATTGATTCTATTTGGAAAGGTAGCCATCAGCAAGCCCAAATAAAATAGGAATAAAAATAAAAACTAAAAAAAAAAAAAGAAAAAAAAAGGCCCCCTCCATCAAGCCGGCTTCTGTCTCCTTCTCGCCTTATATGGACTCAGACTATTTTTAAGAGCTGTCAAGTGGTTTAGGCTCAGAATTTGATTTACAAGCCCTGAAAATGTATTCTGGCAAATGTCACCGTACTCTAAAGGTTTGATCTTTATAGAGATTCTCCGCTTCTGTCAGTGACACGCAGAGAAGTAGGCGGCTTCCACGTGGGACGGGGTTCTCTCCAGAGCTGCCTCAGGGAACTCAGCCCTGCCTGGGTCCTGATGGGGCCTGGAGGCCTCCGTACTGTGGGTTACCACCCCAGAGCCCACGCCAGCCCCAGCCCCGCCCCGCCCTTCTGTCGGCAGAGGTGCTGTCAGCTGAAGGGGTGGCTTCTTTGTGAGGCAAGCGCCCACCTGAAAAGAGACTCCTCTCTTGGGGCTAGGCGTCTCATCAGGGCTTGGTGCTCAGGCTAATGGGATGACGGAGCCACAGGAGCTGCAGTGTGGTGGCGCAGGCAGCTGAAGCCGAGGCTCCTGGGTGGATGGAGGTGGTGGGGCCAGGGCACTGCTGGGTCGTGGGCTCTGAATCCGGGTTTGAAGCAGGAGACAGATGCGGCTCTGTGGACAGGGGGTCCAGTGGGCCAGAGGAAAGTCAGTACTTTCGTCGACACCTGTGACCCTTGCTGGCCACCTGGTAGCCTGTGAACCATTCTGCCTTTTAATTTCACCTTGTGTGCTTTGAAAATGTTCCTGCCCAGGAACGAGGTCCTTGAGACCCGTCAGTTCTTTACCACTCACTGTCTTTCCCGCCCAGGCAGCAGGATGTGTACCCTGCCCCCAGGAGAGGCAGTGTGATCGTCACACATAGTGGTTGGCCTGGGGCACTAGCTTCAGAATTTATTGGTACTTTAAAAAAACTCAGGTGCCCAGGACCCGAGAGATCCCCTTGTTAGAATCAGGAGAGAGGAGCCTTTCGTTAAAAAGCTCTGCGGGTGACCCTGTGCTGCTGGCATCGAGTCCCTGGAGCCTAGCCTCAGAGTCCCCGAGCTCAAGGGTTTTCCCAGCCCTGGGAATGGAGCAGCCCAGAACCTGGCCTCCGAGTTGCAGCCCCAGCCTGTAAGATAGGGTAGGATTTCTAGTTCAGGATGGGCTCGTCCAGGCTTGTCCTTCGTGAGTCGGGGAGAGAGGAAAGCGGGTGTTGTCCTTGGAGGAACTGAAGGGCCCTTGTCAGGGCCTTGTGTGTGTGTGTGTGTGTGTGTGTGTGAGTGAGAGAGAGAGAGAGAGAGAGAGAGAGTGAGAAAGCTGTCCTCTGCCATTTTCCTGCTCTGAATAACTTCAGAACCTTCCTGCAGTGATTCACTGAGAGGATACCTGGTCTCATTGCTGGTGTTCCACTTCTCTGAGGTCTGGGCACTATAATGTTTCTCTTCTAAAAACGAGAGGACAGGACCCGACCAGCTCCCAGCTCCCTGCTAATGGAGAGGGACGGAGCCCTCTGGCCTCTGTGGCTGTGGGCTGAGATACAGACTTCAGAATCGCTTTAGCCCACGATGACCTGGGCCCCACATGCTTGCAGGGGAAGCTTAACACTGGCCCTGTTTGCACCAGATTGACTTTAGTAAAGAGCTGAGGTCCCCACCCTCCCCCTCCCCACTGGGAGCCTGTCTTCATTGTCAGTAAGATATTCGCTTCCGTGCAAATATCCTGTTATTCCAGGACCTTTTAGGGGAACAATTATTAAAAGTTCTTTCTGGTATCTGAAGAGGCTTGAAAGCAGAGTGGCTTGTATGGTGGGCTCCTGATGAGTTTGCCCGGCCGTGCTGAAGGACCCCGCTGTCCACACGACAGGGATTGATAATGAGAGGGAATGAAGCGGCTTCCTGTCTCCTGTGCCGTCCTCTGCGTGGCCGTCAGCAGGCAGGTGCTTAGGCACCCCGAGACTACCTGTGCTGGTCTCTGCAGCGCTGGACATGTGTGCCCACAGGTGACCCACAACCAGGAGAACGTGTTTGACCTGCAGTGGCTGGAGCTGCCGGATGTGGCCCCGGAGGAGCTGGAGGCGCTGTCCAGGAGCATGGTGTTCCACCTGCGCAGGCTCATCGATGAGCGGGACGAGAGCACCGAGGTGCGTCTGCCTGGAGGACAGCTCGGCTGGCGATGGGCTCGGGGCTGGCCCACCTCCTCCATCTAGGGCTGGGCACCTTCCCCTCCTGCTGGCAGCATCTGCTGCGGGTGGGACATGGGGGATGCCCACTTTTTGCTGGTGATGCCCCTGCAGTGAATGGTGAGAAGGACAGAGGTGGGCAGAAGCTGATCAGGAGGCCCTGGCGGGGTCCCTGTTCCACTCAGACCTTCTCTCCCTCCTCTTTGTCCCACTAAATACTTGAGCTCTTTTTGAAGACTTGCGCCGTCCTCTCAGCGCCTGCCTCCTGGTTTTGCATCTCAGCTGAGGGCTGCTCTCTCGGGGTGGTTTTCCCACTGACCTTGAGCCTGGGCAGTGTGCTAGACCCAGGGGCGCACTCATTCATCCCCCTCTGTCCACCTCCTCCCACCTGCAGCTGATCGTGGACCTGACGCAGGAGCGGGACTATCTCCAGGCACAGCACCCGCCCAGCCCCGTCAAGTCTTCCAGCGCCGACTCCACGCCCAGCCCCACCAGCAGCCTCTCCAGTGAGGACAAGCAGCACCTAGCTGTGGAGCTGGCCGACACCAAGGCCCGGCTTCGTCGTGTCAGACAAGAGCTGTGAGTCGGGAGAGCTCTGCGTGGCCCAGGGCTGGCAGGGCCTGTTCTGCTTTTGCTCTTTGACTCCCAGGACCCAGCATCTCCCTCTGTGGGCCCCGTAGGGAGGAGGACTTCTTTCTGGGCTGTTGGCTCCTATCAGCCCAAAGGTTGCTGATTGTCAGACGTAGACTGCTGTCCTCAGGCCTAGTTGGGGCCAGGATGATCCCGTAGGTGTGTTTTCTTGGAGGGAGTGACACTGGAGAGCCTCTCATGGTGGCCCTTCGCTGTATGTGGAAAGCCTATTCTCCCCCTTTCCTGCACCTGATGAGTGTCATTCACCCATCGTCCTGGGAGCTGCCTGCCCTCACCTTCCTATCCTGTCCCTGCGCAGGCCACTCTGGACTCCTACAGCTGTAGCTGGGGTCTGTCTTGCATGTTCACAGGAAACCCTGTGGCAGATGGACGTAATTTGAGGGCAAGAGTTACAAACTTTGCCAGAGAAGATAAGTTTTAGGGACATTTTTGCAGGCCCCACAGGCAGGCAGATCCCCTTCCCACACCCAGAAGCCCAGGTCATCTCATTTTCCGTCTGTGGTCTTGGGAAGTGGTGGCCTGTTCCCAGGGCCTGCTGCAGAAGCCCCCTCCTCACACTCCTCCTCCCTCTCCTGCCCCTTCAGCGAGGAGAAGACAGAGCAGCTTGTGGACACCAGACACGAGGTGGATCAGCTGGTGCTAGAGCTGCAGAAGGTCAAGCAGGAGGTAAGCAGAAGACCCGGGCAGGACAGGGCTGGGTACCCTCAGCAGGACCCAGAGGGTCCTGGAGATGCCAAGCTTTAGGGACGTGGCCCTTCCCTGTCCAGAGGGTGACCCTGAGCTGGCCCCGCCTTTGCCCACCTTGCAGAACGTCCAGCTGGCAGCTGACGCCCGGTCCGCCCGAGCCTACTGGGACGAGCTGGACTCCCTGAGGGAGAAGGCGAACCGCGTGGAGAGGCTGGAGATGGAGCTGGTCCGCTGCAAGGAGAAGCTGCACGACGTGGACTTCTACAAGGCCCGCATGGAGGTAGGCGGGCGGCCCAGGCTTCCAGGCACTGCTACTGACCAGGCCCTCAGAAGCGAGGTCAGACCGAACTGTCCTCGGAGGATTTGGGAGTGGGAGCCAGAGACTGCCACGGTGGATGCTGCCCTGCACCTCAGCTGGCCTGGACTCCTCCAGAGGGCTTCCTTGTGCCTCTCCTGACTGTCACAGGTGTAGGAAGGGGTATAGCTAGTTGACAAGGACACTGGACACTTTAGGGGTCTCCCTTCTCCCATTTCAGGCCACAATGATGACCATGTCCATATCTCGGCTACTTTGCTGGGACTCAGTTTTCTCACCTATGAAACTGGAGTGATGATTCCCACTGAAGCTGTAAACATGGAGGAGAGACCCCAGGGCTGTAACAGGTGGTGCGGGTGCCCTCCTACGCCCTCGGTCGGCTGAAGCCGTGCCAAGTCCTCTTAATCTAATTTGATATGATTTTATATTTTTGATTTTGTCTATGGTATCGACCAACCTAGCCCTGTACTTCTGGGCCAGCAATCTTCCCCTCTCAGCCTCCCAAGTGCTGGGGCTAAAGATGTTCCCCACTGTGCCCAGCTCAAGTTCTTGTTTTAAATTCTGTGGAGGTTGTGGGTAGGTACAGGTGAAGAGGTTAAGGCTGAACTGGGACCCAGACCCAAGAGAGTCTGTGATGCTTTGACCTCTCACCCTGACGGCCCTGTGTTGACGGTGGCTTCCGGGACCATTCCTGAGATGGAGTTTTGCCTGCAGCTTGTCCCAGAGCCTCAAAGGTGCTGGTTACCCGTGTGAGCTCGTGCCACTGAGGAAACATGAGCCAGGAGAGACCAGGGTGTGGGCACATTGTTGAGGGACTTGTTAGGTGTAAGAAATAATGTCCATATCTGTGGCTGGGGGCCTTCCGCGGTGGCTGAGCACAGGTCTGGAAGTGTCCCTCCCCTGCTGTGGGACTCCTGCTGTGCTGCGGGCTTGCTTGGGCTGCAGCCTACCCTGGGGCCCTGGACTGGAGAAGGCTGAGCACTATTTGTTCCTCAGTGTGTACCTTGAGGAATGAGGGTGATGGGGTGACTCTCTGTGTCCCCGCTGACAAGGCCACCTGGATGCTGTGCAGAGCCTGAGCAAGGGGCCCGAGGACAGGCCAGTGCCTGGATTCATCCTGGAAACCCTGGCTCTGCTGATTGTGAGGCATGAATCCTGGCACAGTAGGTTCTAGGGCCCGGGTGTGTGCTGACTGAAAATGCCGTGCCTGGGAGGGTTGGGCAGCGTCATGCCCAGGCCTCTGGACACCTGCCTCAGTGGCTCCTGTGTGCCGGGGACCTTGTGTGGCCCAGACAGGGTCAGGAGTGCAGTGTGACACCCAGGGCTCATGACCGTCCTCTGTCCCTGGATGTGGTGGGTCCTGGGACCTAGTCTCCGTGTTCATTCCTGGCCTTGTCCAAGCCTCCTTGCTGCCATCGACCTGCCCCGCCCTGGGCGCAGAGCTTCTCAGGAATGGTCCCCTTCAGCTGAAGGCGCTGGGCTTCCGGGAGGATTTATGTGGGGACCCCTTTTCCATTTTTTGAATTTCCTGCTTCTATGTAGTATTAGCAGTCTTTTCATATTGATTAATAATTTTCATAAGGAAAAGTTACTATGAGTTGTAGTGCTTTTTTTTTTTTTGGTACCAGGGATTGAACTCAGGGGCACTCAACCACTGAGCCACATCCCCAGCCCTATTTTGTGTTTTATGTAGAGACAGGGTCTCACTGAGTTGCTTAGCATCTCGCTGTTGCTGAGGCTGGCTTTGAACTCGCGATTCTCTTGTCTCAGCCTCCCAAAGTGCTGGGATTACAGGCTTGCGCCACCGCGCCCGGCTTGAGTAGTGCTTTTAAGTTTTGTATTCATTTTATCATTCAACAGAGAAGATGGCATCTGTGTGAGACCTTTACTCCCAGGGATGGGGCGACACGTGTGGGTTTACGGACACCCAGACATTCCCAGCTGATGAACTGGGCTTGGCTGACGGAGTCCAGGCCCCTGGAGAGACTTCTCTTCTCAGATGCCCGTGGCCTCGTGACTCTGGTGGTGGTGAGGACGGCAAACCACTGCTCCTCCTCGAGTGCTCTGAGCAGCTTGGCAGACTGTCTTTAGCCCTTGCTCAGGCAGCTTCGAACAATCCCTGGCCCTCGCCTGCCCCTCCCAGGCTTGAAACCTCCATGTGGGGGAGACTTGGCTTCTTTCCTGCAGTGACGGTGACTGAGTAGAGTGGAGACAGTTCTGAAGAAAACGGGCTCCCTGCCTCTGCGAGGAAGCCTACAGCCAGGACGTGTCTGAGTGCAGCGTGGAGGAGAGCACCTGAGCCGGGGCTCAGAAGGCTTTCCTGGGGAGGCGAAGGTGGAAGGGATCCCTGAGCTGGGGACAGCCAGGCAGAGGAGAAGCAGAGCAGCATGCAGGGGATGGCTGACGTGAGGTCAGTCACGTGGTGCTGGTGTGCTGGGAACCTGGTAGGAGACGAGGCTGGAAGGGGTCGGATCCATGCAGGGCGTGCGTTGCGGCACCCTTACCATGTGTCGTAGCACGGGGGAGCACGGAGCTGTCTCAGAAGCTCACTCAGACCACGTGCAACCACTTCCACGCTTGTGGAAGGAGTTTTGTTGGGGTTCACTTTGCAGAGCTGGTGGCTGCTGTCCTCCTGTGGCACCCTGGCTTCTCAGACACCCACAGAGGCCCAGCACAGGAGCCCCTGCCTCCCCAGAGCCCTGAGCACTTGGTGTGTGCTGGACTGGAGCTCAGAGACCCCAGGACAGGTTGCTTTGCCATAAGATCCAGGTGCTGTCTGGGCCCATGGAGACTGAGGCGGCCCTCTCTGCCTGGGCCAGCCAGTCCCTCTAGTGCTAAGAAGGTGATGAGTCCAGGGGCCCATGCTGTCTTGAAGCACAGTGACTTTAATGGGTCTGTGTTTGTGTTTCAAGCATATCCAACTTTACTTAAAAATCCAGATTTTTTTCAGAGTATAATGGTGCACATTTCTAAGGAATTCACTCTGAGATTCCTTAAGAATTATTTCTAAGCAAGTAAAACACAGCACCGTGTAGACATGTTCCTATGAATTGAGGCTGACCTGCAGGTGTTACAACTGTAGATTAGAAAAGGCCTGGGTATACAGTGTGCTCACACAGAAAATAAGAGGAAGTGGGTAGAGAGAGGGACAGATGACGCAACTAAGCAAATACAGCAGAATGCTGTTTGTAGCGTCTAGGTGGTGTGCAGAGGTGTGCACGATAGTTATTTAGACTTTTTAGTAGATTTTATTTTTCATGGTAAAACATTGGTGGCTAGAGTATGATCCAAGTAAAAGGAGAGAAGGGACATCTCCCATTTTGAATAAGCTCTTACCTCACCTCAATTCAAATGGGAAAGTTAAAAACATCAGTCAATTTAAACCTTCTCTAAGATTTGGCTCTAGGTTTCTCAAGATGTGTGTCAAGATCAGCCTTCTCAAAATGCACGTTAGAAAGACCTTGTCTCAGAATAAAATGTGAGAGGGCTAGGGGTGTGGCTCAGTGGTAGAGTGCTTGCCCAGCATGCATGAGGTCCTGGGTTCCGTCTCCAGTGCCACACATACAAAAAAAGGTTTGCCGTCTGGGAAGAAGCAAGAGGTTTTGTCTCCTTGGGATTAGAGCCCAGGCAGGTGAGCAGGGCCAGGAGCCTGGTTGTGCATGTCATGTGGCTTTCCATGTGTATGACATTTCTGGGCTCAGTGAGGTGACAGGTGGCCTAGATGAAGCCTGGCCCTGAGACACCCATCACTGCAGATCCCCAAAGGGAAAACACATTCGTGCCACCCAGGAGACAAAGGGCTTGGCTCGGTGCGGCTCGGCTAGGGGCAGTTAATTTCGGTTAGAACAACATGGAACACAGATCTGCGTGTTGGGTTAGACTCCTGGCAGCTTTCTGTGGCTGCTGGTGTAGTTTACATAAGGGTGGAAAGTGTACTGGGAGGAGCAGCCGAGGGCTCCCTGCAGACGGAGGGAGTGTGTGGCATGTACCGCGTGGCCCTTGGCCTCCCTGTGTAAACAGTAATCTGCTTGGGACCTCTGGGGCCAGGGGGTCACCTCAGAGGGCCACGTGGGAGGAGGGCAGAGGAGAGGGACTTTGCCCGGAAGGTTCTCTTCCCTGAATTTTGTGATTGGCTGAAAATTTCCACTGAAAGCAAAGGACAGGCTCAGGTGCTGCAGTGTGGCCCAGGCAGAGTGGACATGGTTTTGCCCAGCTCCTGTGTGCTGTGTGGATGGACAGCTTTCCAGGCAGTGCCAGCTTCAAAATAAACAGCCTGAGAGGCAGGGACCCACCTGGGCACAGTCCTGGCTGCAAACAGCAACTTGCTAGGTGTTGGGCAAGTCTTGCCCCATCTATAAAAGGAAGTGGGTGTGGTCTGGGTGAGTGGAGGCACTCCTACCCTGCCATCCTGGGCCCAGGAGCAGGTTGGCGATGAGCTTATCCTAGCCAGTCCTCTCTGCAGGGAGCCCCCAAGAGGAGATAAGGGCTCCTGGAGTGGGTGCTGGCAGCGAGGAGGCAGCTGGAGGGGTGGGTGACAGGGTGGGTCACGGGCAAGGCCCAGCGGTCAGGGGCTGGGTTTGTGGTCTGCCCCACAGTGCCTCACACGTGTGCTGCCCCCAGTCCAAAGCCACACCCCTAAGGCATCAGTGGCCCTGCTTAGGATTGGGATGGCCTGGCAAGATCTGCTGTGGGTGTGGTCCGCCCTACCCATCTGGGCCTGGGAGATGGGGCCAGCTCTGCCCGCTTCCTGCAGGCCTGCCCCGACCTGGGCAGCACACTCACCCTCGCCACGAGGTCCCCACGGCCCTCAGACGTCTCAGTGCCCTTCAGTGGGAGAAGTTGCTCAGGGAGCCTTGGCCTATTTGCATCCCTGCCTCCGTCTTACGGCTGGGTCCCTCTCCTGCACTCCAGGACCCACTGTCTGGAGAGTCCATGCAGCAGGCGGTCAGCACGCCCCGTTTCCTGCCTTTACCTTCCCCCTGCTGTGTTCTCTGTGGTGCACAGCCACTGTCCAGCACAGAGCAGCTCCTATTTTGCCCCGCCGCAGGCCCCTGGAGTTCCCCATCCTCTGAGCCCATGTTCCCACTTCCCAGACAATCCCAACCGGCTGGGTGCGTCCCTCTGTCCTGCTGCCAGGGCGGCTGTAACAGCGGCTTCTCAGGCACCTCTTCACTGTCCCGAGATGGTCCACACGTGCCCGTTGCCCAGCACTTGCCTGCTGCTCTGGCCAGATGGGCGCCAGGGGAGCTGAGGCCTTTGCACAGAGCCTCCCAGGCCCGCCAGCCTCTCTGCTCACTTGTCCAGACCCAAAGGGCTCGGGAGTCACGGTCTGGGGCTGATCGGGTGGGTGGGTGAGCTCTGCGGGCCGTGTCCCTCCTCCTCCACGTTTCCTTGGGAGATCCCCTTCTTAGCCTGGGTGGCGTGTGTCACATGGTGGTGTCCTGATATATTTTGTCTGACTCCCAGCCAGACTGTGAGCACTGGGAAGACAGTCTGTGCCTTGCTGACCCTGATTCCTCTGGGCCCAGCATATTGTCTATTCAGGGGTCACCAAACTATAGTCCATAGTCCAACATAGGCCAAATTCTTCCTACCATCTGATTTTACAAATAAAGTTTGTTGTTGTTTTTTTTTTGTACTGGGAATTGAACTCAGGGGTACTGGACCACTGAGCCACATCCTCAGCCCCATTTGGTATTTTTAGAGACAGGATCTCACTGAGTTGCCTAGCGCTTTGCTTTTGCTGAGGCTGGCTTTGAACTCGCGATCCTCCCGCCTCAGCCTCCCAAGCTGCTGGGATTACAGGCGTGTGTCACCGTGCCCGGCTCAAATAAAGTTTTGTTGGAACATAGCTGCACCTGTTTGTTGTGTCTGGCTGCTCTCAGGTCCCCCTGCAGGGTGGAGTAGTTGTGATAAACTTCTTGCAGAGCTGAAAGTATCTACAAGATAGATACTTTGCAGGCCCGGGCTCTGGCCCCAGCAGGTGCACAGCAAGACTTTCAGATAGGTGACAGTGACCGCACTGGTGGAGCCAGGAGCCAGGGGAAACCTTGCTACAGTGTTGCACTTGGGCCTGGTGGTGGCCCTGCAAGGTGCAGTGGCCACGATGGGTTCCTCTCCTTTTTCTCTAGAAAAAAGAAGCTTAATTAATAACTTGCTCAGTGTTGCAGTTGCTAAGCAGGTGGACTGGGGATCGGAATGCAACTGGCTGCCTCCGGGGCCTTGACCGCCTGCCAGGGGATGAGCGTGAGCCTCCGCCTTCATGAGAAGGGGCCATGGTGGGGGCAAAGAAAGGCGGCGTGGAGAGCTGTGTGTCAGAGGCCCCCCGAGAGGAGGTGCTGGGCTGCCACTGTAGTCCAGCAGAGGGCCCAGCCTCACATCGTTCATGCAAGACGGAGGCCTCGAGGCCTCGTGCCATAAGCAGGGAATGTCACTAAGCAGGGAGCCTCACAATCCAGGGAACTCACTGAGGACACTGCAATGGCACGGAGATGCTGCGTTCCAGCTTGGGACCCCCCTTGGACAACCCCTTTTTTCTTCTGTGGTGCTAGGATGGAACCCAGGGCTTCACACACACCAGGCAGGTCTGTCCCACTGAGCTGCACTCCCAGCCCTCAGCAACTATGGTGGCTGCTCCTTGGGCGATGCTGGGTTGAACGGTGACCTGCAGGGTTGTGGAGTGACTGACATGGCAGCTGGTGAGAGGTCCCCTGGCCAGAGTCCTGTGCCTGATTGCTGCTCCAAGTCACCATGGCACATTTGAAGTAGACTCTCAAACTACTTAGGGACAAGCCCTCAGGTCTGGTCTGAGATTTCATAACTATGGCCCCTCAGCTCCTGGCCAGGCAGGGTCAGGCCTCTAAATAGCCTCCTGGTTTAGTTGTGGTCAGAACCACAGCCTTGGGGTCACGTGAGATCGGCCTCTTGCTCCTGCACAGCAGCCCCCGGGGAGCCCTTGGCTTGGGGAGCGAGGTGGATAGGTCTGTCTGTCGCCTGGTACAGTGCGGGTTGAAAACACAAGGAAGTCGAGGCATGGGAGGCGCAGTTGGGAATCGTTCTTTTGGCTGTGTGTCCACCGAGTCACCTTCATCCATCCCTGGCTGTTGGAAGAGTCTGGGTCCTTCAAAGTCCCCTTCACTTGCCACCTCCAGTTCCCCTCACTCCATGGTTTGGCTGGCAGGTGTTTTGCACACTTACACAAGGCTCAGGAATTCCAGTCTTGACCCAAGAGTTCCCAGTCTGGGGAGGACAGGCCAGCCACCGTGGCCAAGAGCAAGCCCGGAAATGAGGGGGCTCAGCCCTTGGCTCAACAGGCGAGCTGGAGTGCATTCCCAGGTGAACTTGGAGGGGCAGCTTAGGCGGGGTCCTGAAGGCTGCTTGGGGGCTAGCTGTGGGGCAGATGGGGCAGCCTGTTCTGTGGCCGCAGGGGCCTGAGAGCTGGTGCTGGAACCCCTCATGTGCTCTGGCTCTCACATCCTTGTGTCTGGGCCTCTTGGCCTCCTGAGCCCCTTGAGTTGGAGTCCTTGGACAGTGGAGGAACTCAGGGTCTGCAGCTCTCTGGGTCAAGGGCAAACCTCAGCTTCAATCCTTAGCAGCTTTGTGACTTCGGGCTTGTCCCTTGATTAACCAGTCATTCCTTCATCTGTAGGAAGGGACTGTCCCTTGCTCCCTCCCAGGGCTGCTGTGAGGAGTGTGAGGCAGGGCAGTGGCCTCTGGAGGGGGTGGGCAGAGACGAGGCACTCAAGTGAGTCCAGAGTCTTAACCAATGAGCTCGCCCCGGCTGCCAGGCTTTGATCAAAACTGTGGCGGCTGACCGAAAAGCGGGTGGTTTCCTCTCCACCAGGAATCTTGGATTCTGGCCCATAAAGGAAAATGAGCATGTGTTGGAGAAGCAGCAGCTCCCAGCCTTGTCCCCTGTCGTAATGTGTGGGCAGGATGAGCCTGGGGAGACCCTGCCCAGCGAGGAGAGCAGAGGATTGCCCGTGTGTGCCGGCTAAGCCGTGGGGCCCTGGGGGGAAATGCAGCCACCCCCATCCACCCCCGTTATTGCATGGTGCTGGGGAGGGCCCAGAGGACCTGAGAAACCACGAAGCCCATGACGAGGCTGTGGAGAGAAGGTACAGAGCAGCTTCCCTGTGCTGGCAGTGGAGACCCTGGGCTGTGCTTGGCCGCAGGGCTCATGCTTGCTTTGGCCACTCTACTCTCTTAAAGAGCCCCCCAACTCCGGGAAACTGCCAGCCACTTCAGTTTTGCCAACGGTACGTGTGCAAAATATTCAAGTAGCAACTGTGTTGAATGGAAGCTTGTTTGAAAGGCCATTCTTCCAGGACCCCATCACAGGAATGAATGTTGAATTGAGAGGAACCCAGACCAAAGGACCCATGTCCCCATAGACTGTGAGGCCACCCCCTCGAGAAGGTCCCAGGCCTGTCAGCAGGGTGAGGTCATCATTGTCAAGGCCGTTGGGCCACGCCTGGCCCGTGGTAGACCTTGAGGAAGTGTTGCCTTTCCAAACTTAAATATTTTCTTTCTTAACTCCTTGGTATTTTTTTTTTTTTTAAGTAGAGAATGTCCGTTTGTCCTCACCTCGGGGGAAAGGTGAGGGTGATGCACAGAGGAGCCCAGGCTTCCTGCTGCAGGCTGGCCTCTGAGTTGGATGATGGGGTCCAGCTGGGTCCCTGAGAGCTCTGGTTAGAGTCCCATGGCCACAGCCTGCGCCTGTGTCTGATGGCCACCTGTGTGCTTTTGGTCCCCAGGAGCTGCGGGAAGACAACATTATTCTAATTGAAACCAAGGCCATGTTGGAGGAGCAGCTGACTGCTTCCCGGGCTCGTGGCGATAAAGTCCATGAACTGGAGAAAGAGAACCTGCAGCTGAAGTCCAAACTTCACGACCTGGAACTGGTATTGAGAGCCATGTGGTTGCCGTGCGGAGAACAGCGGGGGCGGTGTGGGCGAGCGTCATGCCCTTTACTGATGTTTTCACCCCCGGGTTCCCTGCTGTTGCTGCAACTGAGGACCATGGAAAGTAGCTTGCTGTGCTCAGTGGGCTTACGTGGACACTTGACAGCTTTTGAGGCCCCCAGCCTGGCCTTCACAGCCCTGTGCAGCGCCTCCCTCTGTTCAGGGAGCATTCGGTTAGAGACCTCTGGGCTCTCTCCATAACCTAGGTAGCAGGTCAAGGTACCGTGTGGTGGCTGTCACCAGCACAGTGGAGCATTTGTAGGCAGTTCTGTCTGTTGTAGAGAGCAGGTGCATGCTGTCCCCTTGTCCCCTCATGCACAGAGGATGATGGCAGACAGCGTGCCCAGGGAAGCCTGTCCTCATCCCTTCCCTCTTCTGCCCTAGGACCGGGACACAGATAAGAAGCGAATCGAGGAGCTGATGGAAGAGAACATGGTCCTCGAGATCGCACAGAAGCAGAGCATGAATGAGTCGGCCCACCTGGGCTGGGAGCTGGAGCAGCTGTCCAAGAACGCAGACCTGTCGGACGGTAGGTAGCACTGTGGCCTTGGAGCCAGCCCTTTGCTCTCAGTTGTGGCAGCCCATCCATTCACCCCAAGTAAATATGATTTCCTTCAAGTGCCATTTGGAACTGTTTCATTACGGTTTTCCCTAGGGAAAACATGAGGGATCTGGCCGCCTTGATGTCAGGACGTGAAAGACAAATTAAGTGTTGCCAGGCTTCTCGGTTTCCCATATGGACACTCAGGAGCTTCCAGATTATAGCACGCTGATACCCTGAGGACATCTTAGGCCTGTCTGAGGATGGCTGAAAGCCCTAGATGGCAGAAGTGTCCCCGTGGTTGCTAATCCCCACTATAAATGTACCCTGGGCATTATTTCCTCTGTTCATTTGCATAATTGGGCAAGATGGATGCAGTCTGTTCTCTGTCTCCCGGGTGGAGATGCTAAGTGGCTACTGCTCCTGAGACCCAGGTTCTCTGCTGGTCTGCCTGGCCTCTTGCTCCCTCCTGGCTTGCGCTGCTGCCCTCTGCTGGCCCCCTGGAGACAAAGTGGCAGTGGCGGTGGCAGTGTGGCAAGGGTGGGGGCCCAGTCAGCACTGGAGCAGGAAGCTTCAGCACCCGGCAAACAATAAGCCAGTTCCTGTGTTCAAAAATAGCACGCGTTCACCATTCCTGTGCACCTGATGTTATAAGTTAATATTTACTTAGCACTGCACAGACCGTGGTAGGGCTTTTGGCTTCTTCTGGTGGTGGCTTTTAAAAATTCTGATAAATATCCCTAAGAATACCATCAAGGGTATTGAAAGCAGCTGAATATTTCTTTGCTGCTTTGAGAGCCCCTGTCAGTTCCAAACTTGAAATCAGCTAGTTAAACTGTTACCATGAGCATTTAGTTCTGGGAGATGCCCTGGGTGGGAGCTGGCAGACGCCCTGTCTCTGAAGTCCAAATCCTCCTGGAGGAATTGCTGTCCCCTGGTGGAGCCAAGAGGTGGTGCGAGCTGCCTAGGAAGGTCTTTGGGTATACTTCTTTTCCTCCTCCTCCTTTTCTTCCTCTCCCTGCTACTACTCCTCCTCTTTAGAGCATTATAGTTATAGGAGTTGGGTTCATTTTGACAAAATCATACATTCATGGAATTTGATTCATTTCTCTTACACTCAGAGTGACTGGTGGGGTAGAAGGCCTTCACTAATAGACCATTCAGTATATCCTTTTTTTTTTTAATTTCTGTCAGTGGATCTTTTATTTATATGTGGTGCTGAGGATCAAACCCAGGGCCTCACACATGCCAGGCAAGTGTTCTAACACTGAGTCACAGCCCAGTCCATTTGTGAGTCCTTTAAGGTCAATGACTGTGATTTATTCTTAGTAACAGTGTTGGCCTGAATGATGGCATAATGTAAGCAAAACCTGAATATACCTTTTTAAAAAAATGTTTTTTGTAACTTTTATTTTTGTATGTGGTGCTGAGGATCGAACCCAGTGCCTCACATGTGCTCAGCAAGTGCTCTACCACTGAGCCACAATCCCAGCCCATACCTTTTATTTTTGAAACATTTATTTTTTTAAAGAGACCAGGTCTTACTGGCCAGGTACATTGGTAGATGCCTGTCACCAGCAGCTTGAGAGGCTGAGACAAGAGGATCACAAGTTTGAGGCCAGCCTCAGCAACTTAGAGAGATCCTCAGCAACTTAGCAAGACCTTCTCTCAAAATAAAAAAACAAAAAGGGTTTGGGAGGTAGCTCAGTAGTAAAGTGACTCTGGGTTCAATCCCCAGTACAAAAGAAAAAGAGCGGGAGTGTGAAACCAGATCTTGCTGTGTTGCCCAGGCTGGCCCTGAGTTCCTGGGCTCAAGTGATTCCCCTGCCTCAGCTTCTGAGTAGCTGGGACTATAGGCATATGTCACCATGCCTGGCTCCAAATATTTAAACTTTTTTTCTTTTTTTTTTCTTTTCCTGGTGCTGGGGATTGAGCCCAGGGCCTTGTGCCTGATAAGGACATAGTCTTCCACTGAGCTACACCCCAAGCTCCCTGAATGTACTTTGGGGTGTATGGTATAGTGACTTCTGGTTCAGAAAGACCTGGCTTAATGTCCTGGCTCCTCTAGTTGTTAGCTGGTGACCTGAGGCAAGTACTTGACCTCTGTGACAATGAACCTGCCATACAGGGTCCTGGGATTGTAAACGAGGCGCGATAGTGATATCCCACCCCGGCCCGGCCCTGTGGCACTCAGTAGGGGGCAGCCGTTCTTACTGCCATTGTCTTATTAAGGCTTCCCCAGCTGCCCTGGTTGCTGGGCATGCTGATGAGCAGAGGCTTGGTAGAAACCATTGCTTGTTTTAGTAATACACTGCTTGTCATTGATCCCATTGTTTAACTTGTAGAACCCTTAAAACTATTCTCTGCGCATATTGTTTTGGTTTGGAAAGAAGATAACGGAGTGGCAGCGATGAGTGAATGTTCCTAGTGCCACGCCGCTGTTCATGTAAGAAGGGCTAAAATGCAGCTGGGTGCGGTGGCGCAGACCTGTAAATCCAGCAGCTCAGGAGGCTGAGGCAGGAGGATCACGAGTTCACAGCCAGCTTCAGCAACTTAGTGAGACCCTGTCTCTAAATAAAATATTAAAAATGTGGCTCAGTGGTTAAGCACCCCTGGGTTCAATTTCTAGTACATTAAAAACATTTTTTTTTTGGTACCGGGGATTGAACTCAGGGGTACTCGACCACTGAGCCACATCCCCAGCCCTATTTTGGGTTTTATGTAGAGACGGGGTCTCACTGAGTTGCTTAGCACCTCGCCATTGCTGAGGCTGGCTTTGAACTTGCCATTCTCCTGTCTTAGCTTCCCAAAGTGCTGGGATTACAAGCGTGAGCCACCGCGCCCGGCAAAAACATTTTTTTTTAAATTAAAAAAAAAAAAGACTAAAATGGTAAAGTGATGTACATTTCACAATTTTTCCCCCCACAATGCTGCAGAGGTACCATCCAAACAATAGGTTTGGAATTAGTAGAGTTTTATTTTAGGTTAGTTTCTTTTGTAGGGTCAGCAGGACAAAGCCCTTCAGGCACCATGCCTGTGGGACTGCACCAGGAGTGGCACACGCCCCCCTCCCCCACAGCAGCCTGTTGCTGGTTGGAGTCTTAAGGACATTCTGGTCTGTCGGCTCTGTCCTTTAGCCTTGGAGAGGATGGAAGTGCACAGAGGGAAACAGACACCTTTCAGTCCTTAATGGTTGCCCAGAGGACAATCCGCACATCGTGTTGCAGACTGGGGCTCTGCTGTGAAAGCCTGTGGGGCGATGGCTAAGGAGCAGGGGCTTGGGGGTGGAGATGGCCATGTTAGCCGGACAGCATGCTCGGGCTCCAGGAGGCGGGGCAGATGAGGGACGGGGCAGCCTCAGTCTCTTCCTCGGGGGCCGTCGTGCCTGCTGTTTTCCTCCTGAAAGCCTCTGACTTACCCAGGGTCCTGCCCTGCTTGCAGCAGGATTGGCCGAGAACGCCCACCCCTGACTCTCGAACTGCGGCCCCTCCTGCAGCTTGCACCTGAGGCGCTCAGACGCAGAGTAGACACATAATCTCAAAATTTCTAAAGCAATTTGCATAAATTTTGTTTTATTTTTCTTCAGTTTGAGTGTGAAATCACAAAAGGCAATCTGTGGCAGGGCTCTTGCTGGGCTGGTCAGTGCTGGGCATCTGTAGGACAGTTTTCCACTATCCTGGACCCACCGACTGCTTATCTGGGGCCCTCCCTGCTGAGCGGCCCACACACCTCTGCTCTGGGTGCCATTGTAGAATATGCTACGTCCTTGAGTTAGGCAACGTGGTTAAACACATGACTTCTGTAAGTTAGTCTTGTTCTGTTTCCTGTGGTCCTGGGGATTGAACCCAGGACATGGCATGCTGGGCAACTGCTCTGCCACTAGCCACACCCCCAGCCCAAGTTACGCAGCCTTGAACTTGTGCGATGGCCCTTCTGGTGCCAGCTGGTTTCTTCCTGAGCCCTGGGGGGCTCCCAGGCAGACCCAGCTGTGCTGGGAGAGGGAAGCCCAGGTGCCTTGCGTGTGGGGTGTGGGAGCAGGAGGTGGGCGCCTGGCTGGGCTCTGACCGGCCCCATGCCTCAGCCTCCAGGAAGTCCTTCGTGTTTGAGCTGAACGAGTGCGCCTCCAGCCGCATCCTGAAGCTGGAGAAGGAGAACCAGAGCCTGCAGAGCACCATCCAGGGGCTGCGGGACGCGTCCTTGGCGCTGGAGGAGAGCAGCCTCAAATGCGGGGAGCTGGAGAAGGAGAACCACCAACTCAGTAAGAAGGTGAGCTCCTGGGGCAGCGGACGGACACCTGGGGCTTGTTCTGGAACGTCTGACTTGCACTGCGGGTGGCCTGGATGAGCTGTGGGCTCTGAACACACCAGCTGCCAGATTCCAGCCAAGAGTGCTATTGCGGATGGCCTCCTCTCAGGGTAGGTGTCTCCTGGCCTGTGCTAAAGTCCTGCAATGTCATTTGTCAAGGCTGCAGGGACACTGGGAGGAGCAGGTGCTGCAGCAGGATAGCCAGCTCCAGGGGTCCTCTTGGGACATGACACCCATCCTGCTGTGAAAGGGACCCTCCTGGGACCCCTGGCTGCATGCTCCCTCCTGTCCTTGAAGGCATCCTGCATCTCATAGAATCTTAGCTGTAAGGCACTCCCTGCCCTCGGAGAGAGGCCACCCCATCTCCCGCCGTGTCTTTTGGTGTGGAGTAGCATGGAAAAGGCGACTGGACACTGTGGCTTCTTAGATGCAGGTGGGCCTAGCACAGGAAGTGTCTCCCTAAGTGGCAGTGCAGGGTTGGCCAGGACGAAAAGAATGGACGTGTGGGAAAATGGCAGCCTCTCGCCCTGTAGTCTTCAGGCATCCACTTAAGAAAGCCTCAGGTGTCATCTCATTGGCCCTGGGACAGTGGTGGTTACCTCCCTGAAGGCCCCAAGGTAGCACTAATCTCGCTTGTCTGCTGTGGCTCCTCCCCTGTATAAACGGGGGGGGGGGGTGTGTGGGTGCTGCGACGCGACATGACCCCTTCTGCCCGCCTCTTGGTTCCTGCCTGATTCCAGCCCTCTCTGCTGTAGCTCCTGGGAGCCACATCTTGGCAGAGTCCCCAGGGGACGCCAGGGGGCTGGAAGGGAGGGCTGGTGTTCCCAGGTAAGAGCTATCCTTGTCCTGTGCCCAGAGTCCCTCTCCTGTGCTGCTCAGCCACCCTAGCCTGCCCTCCCAGCAGAGGTGGCCGCTCTCTCGTCCTCTGTACCTGTCTCGCTGACTGGCTTTTGGCCCCAGTGTGCCTGGCCTCAGGCGCTGCCTGGGTTTGAGTGCTTCCACACCAGCAAGAGGTCACTCATAGGCCTGGGAGGCAGGGAGGCTGGTGACCCCTCACTGAAGAGCAAGGGGCTGACCTGCTTTAGATGGGGATCCCTGGAGACACCTGGAAGGTCTGTACTCCTGTCCACGCAAGACCCCAGACTGGACAAGCTGTGAGAGCAGTGGCTGTGCCCCTGCTGCTTGGGGGTCAGCTGAGCACTCGTGCGTCCTGTCCCCGGGTTCAGACTGAACTCTGGCCTGAAGCTGGAGTCTTCGCAGTTCCCCAGGTGATTCCTCCTGAGGACCGTTGTTGGAGCCACAGCAGCATCGCTGAGATCCTGTTAAATGCAGGTCCTCGGGTGCTGCTGGCACAGCGGGCAGCTGGCAGCTGCAGAACCTAGTCTGTGGCCACAAAGCAGGGGGACGACAGGCTTTATCCCCGCGGCCCTCCGAGGCCAGCACCCGTGCCCTTTCCCCGGCACAGGCTTTGCCATGTGAGACCCGTGTCTTCACGGTCACCGGGTCTTGTATGCACTGTCCAGTGTGGGGCGCTGCTCAGGGTGCTCATGGGCACATGAGGGCTCCAGCCTGGCATGGGGGACGATTGGCTGGTTGGCCAGACAGGGTGATATGTGGGCAGCATGTCCTGGGGTAGAGGCTGTGGGGCTTGCCGAGGACAGAATGTGG
>PVHX01010961.1:0-66954 GCA_004024805.1 Geosciurus inauris
AAAAAAAAAAAAAAAAAAAAAAAAAAAAAAAAAAAAAAAAAAAAAAAAAAAAAAAAGAAAGAAAGTCAAAGTGACAAGCTTGAGATCACAGAGTAATCTCAGAGGGGTTCAGTGCAGTTTAATAAATATTTTCTGGGCTTCTTAGCCAGGATTTGTGTTGGATTCTAGTAACACAAAAGGTTAAGACATGAGGAAATAGTGACTTGGCTGGGGCATGAAGTGGACACAGCAAGGGCTTCTGAGTTGATAATGTTCAATTTCTTTACTTAGTTACCAAGGTTACACAGAGATAGTTGTTTTGTGATAACTCATGGAGCACTCATAGTGCACTTTTCTCTAGCTATGTTATCCTTTCACAAAAAGGTATATTAAAATAACAGTAGAGTAAAAACATTAGACTGGGTTCTCTGTACCTCACATTTTGCTGACATAGTTTCAGCCATCTGGAAGATGACAAAAGAGCAGGAAACACATTCAAAGAAGACTGGGAGTAGACGTGTCATATGGCAACAGATGAAAGAATATCAGCTAAAATGGAAGTAATCAAAGAGGGGAACAATGTTTAGTTCAAGGATCAGAATAATGACAATATTGCTGAGTATGGTGGTGTATGCCTGTAATTCCAGTAGCTCTGGAGGCTGAGGCAAGAGGATCACAAGTTCAAAGCCAGCCTCAGCAACTTAGCAAGATCCTGTCTAGAAAGGAAAAAAAAGAAAGAGGGCTGGGGATGTGGCTCAATGGTTAAACACCTCTGGTATCAATCCCCGGTACAAAAAAAAAAAAAAAAAGAATGACAATATTGCCTCAAACTTGGCCGTTAGTTCACAACAATTTGCCCAGGTTTATCAATGATCTAAGTCCTGTTGCATAGTCAGGGTCAGTGTATAGTAGTGATGATTTTCATTCCCATTTTACAGATGAAACACCAAGACTCAGAGACATCAAGCCATTTTCCCAAGTTCACATACCAATTAGGAAGCTGATCTAGGATTTAAGTCAGGCCTCTAACATCTGAGTCCACTGCTTTTTCAAAACACCACAGATTCAGGGTAGAATAAAGAGAAGAGAGAAAGGGTAGAGCTAATGGACGGTGCCCTGGGGCCAGAACCCTGAGACTTGCAGTCCTTTCCAGTCTGGGGGTAATTCTCATTGGTGCACTCTTATCATTCTGCCTCTGACTCTCCCTCTCTCCAATCCTCATTGAGTGCTTGGAGGCCAGCCTGAGAGGTAGCAGATCTCCAGAGGACAAGGAAATGTCACCCTAGAGATCCATGGCCTGGCAAAGGTTATAAAAATATGATAATACCAGGAAATAGTTCTTGGGAGAAATCACCTGAAATAACCTGTGGTTAAGGCCTAGCCCCAGGGTGGAAGGAGCTGCCTAATGAAGACACATTAGGCACGTTGTCTGAGTTCAAATCCCCGCATCACAACTCACTAGATGTGGAGTAAATCAATCTCTGTTCCAGTTTTTCTTTCTTTCTTTCTTTCTTTCTTTCTTTCTTTCTTTCTTTCTTTCTTTCTTTCTTTCTTTCTCTCTCTCTCTCTCTCTCTCTCTCTCTTTCTTTCTTTCTTTCTTCTTTTTTTTGGTACTAGAGATTGAACTCAGCGGCACTCGACCACTGAGCCACATCCCCAGCCCTATTTTGTGTTTTGTTTAGAGACAGGGTCTCACTGAGTTGCTCAGCGCCTCGCCATTGCTAAGGCTGGCTTTGAACTCACGATTCTCCTGTCTCAGCTTCCCAAAGTGCTGGGATTACAGGTGTGCGCCACCACACCTGGCTCCAGTTTCTTCTTCTTCTTTTTTTTTTTTTTTTTAATTTTTTTTTTTAATATATTTTTAGTTGTAGGTGGACACAATGTCTTTATTTTATTGCTGTGTATGTGGTGCTGAGGATCGAACCCAGGGCCTCACGCATGCAAGGCAAGCGCTCTACCGCTGAGCTACAACCCCAGCCCCTCCAGTTTCTTCTTAATGGGGAACATTAGTAGTGCCAACTGGTGATGCTGTGATGAAGGTATTAACCAATGAACAAGAAGTCTCTGGAGCTCCACAAATCCAGGAAGCTCCACAAATATTTGCCATCATTATCCTTGCTTGCAAGTTCAGAGGGCCTAGAATATATACTTTGTGGGGGGAGGGTACTGGGGATTTAACCCAGGGGCAGTTTACCACTGAGCTACATCCTCAGTCCTTTTTATATTCTATTTTGAAACAGGGTAAGTTGCTGAGAGTCTCACTGAGTTGCTAAAGCTGGTCTCCAATTTGCAATCCTCCTGCCTCAGCCTCCCAAATCTCTAGGATTATAGGCATGTGCCACTGTACCCAGCTGAATTTAACACTTTGAAGTAAATTATATTGTGTATTGTTTGTGTTAAATGAGCTATATTGTTTAAAGTAGTCAGTTAAAATACACTGGAGACTGGGAATATAACTCAGGGGTAGAATACTTGCCTAGCATGCATAGAGCCATGGGTTTGATCCCCAGAACCCAAATAAAATAAGAAATGAAATCACTGCAATATTTGTAACATTTTTGAGCATATCTTCACATTTAATTATTTATTTGTCTATTTATTTATCTATCTATCTCTCTATTTCTTTCTTTATTTATTTTGGTGCCAGAGATTGAACCCAGAGGTACTTAACTACTGAGCTACATCTCCAGCACTTTTTATTTTCAAACATGGTCTCACTAAGTTGCGGAGGCTGGCTGGAATTACAGGCAGGCACCACCATGCCTGGCTGAGGATATTCTCACATTTAAACCATTCCATGCCCATACTGTTCTTGACTCAGAGAGGCCATGTCGCTGCAGACTTTTCCTCCTGCTGATCGAGGAGAGCCTCAGGATTCCTAGCCCTGGGCACCATCAACTCCTGCTTAGGCCATGTCTACTCCCCAGACCCCTCATTGAATTTTTTTGTTGTTGTTGTTACTAAAACTAGGTCCAGTAGCTAAGGAATGAAGAAGGAGCTTTGTCACAAATCGGCTTCTCAACTCCAGAGGGTTGAAGGGTTTCAGACATAGGAGAGAAATGACAAGGGAGAGGGCAAGGCTCATAAAGGGAAATGAGTGGAGCCCTTCCAGGAATTTGGGTTCCACCACTATGTCATTCCTTTCATGGTCTAGGGTTTCTTGTCATGATGGCTGATAAGTTTCTTTAACTTTAAAGTGAGGGTTGGGGCTAGAGGTAGGGGCAGTTGTCAAGTCTAGGTCAAGTTAACCCTATATTATAATTTTGGACAAAATATATCTCAAATAAACAACATGTTTATGTGCAGTGCTGAGTACAATCTGACCCAAAGGTTAAGGCAACAAAAGAGACAGACACAACAGCAAGACAGAGAGGCCAAGTTTCCCCATTCCATTCCAGTCAGCCACTGGACATGTGCAGGCCCATGTGAAGAGTCAGTGTCTTCAACAAAAGCAGCTTGCAGGTCCCTGAAGAGTAACCTAGACAACTGTTATCATAACCCATGTCAGAGGGGTGTCTACAGCAAAGTTAGTGGGAGACTAATAATGTATTGGCTAGTTGTGCCAAACCTCCAAAAGTAGTGATTTTTTAAAAATATTTTTTAGTTCTCAGTGGACCTTTATTTTATTTATGCAAGGTGCTGAGAATCGAACCCAGAGCCTCACGCACACTAAGCAAGTGCGCTACCACTGAGCTCCAAGCCCAGCCCCCCAAATTAGTGATTTTTAAAGTCAATTAGAAGCAAGCAAAGCTACAGGATTTATTTAGTTTTTTCCTTGGTAACATTTTCACTAAAAGGACTGAAAATGTTATGGAATTGCTAGAGTATGATATCAGCAGACACATGCTCAACGATGCATGGCACTGGAAAAGGATCCACTCGGTCACACTTTTTTGAAAAACATTTTCAGTAGTGCTGGGTGTTGAACCCAGGGACTTGCATGTGCCAGGCAAGCCACATCTTCAGCTCCCGCTTGGTCACTTAATTGCTATGCATTGGGGACACATCTTGTCTGATTTCTGTCCCTCAGTTTGTTCAGGTATGAATAAGGTGGGTAGGGTCATGCTTCCAGCCTTGTAATTTTACCACAGGATTAAAGATCAATGTATGTCAAGCATAGTTCTTGGCACACAGCCGGTGCCCAGGAACTGAGTTCTTTCTTTTGTCAAAATATCACAGGCCCATGAGGCCTTCTTCTAATCTCTTTTCACTCCCTGGCCTCCAACTACATTGCCTCTGCCTCTGTGCTAGCTCTCAAACATTTGCCAAACACACTTCTGCTCCAGGGTCTTAACACATGCTATCCCTTCTGTCTAGAACAGTCTTCCCCAGATAGCCACTCATCCACTGCCTTCCTCCTTCAAGACCTTCCAAAGCCAGGCGCAGTGGTGCAGGCCATAATCCCAACTCCTGGGGAGGCTGAGGCAGGAGGACTGAAAGTTTGAGTCCAGCTTGGTAAACTTAGCAAGATCTTGTGAAAATAAAAAATAAAAAGGGCTAGGGATGTGGTTCAGTGGTTAAGCACCCCTGGTTCAATCCCTGTTACAAATAAAAACAAAAAAAAAAAACAAAAAAAACCTTCCACAAATCTCCCTTTATGTGACCTACTACGTGGTAACCCTATTTAACAGTAAAATGGCTACCACCACCATCTAGTACATATGTGTATATATATGGAGACTATTATATATATAAAGTGTTTCTCACACATGGTATAATTTACCTATTTATTTTTGTGGTACTAGGTACTAAGGTTTGAACTCGGGGCACTCTACCACTGAGCTACGTCCCCAGCGCTTTTGGGGGGTGGGTACAGGGGATTGAACTCAGGGACACTAGATCACTGAGCCACATCCCCAGCCCTATTTTTTTTTTATTTTTATTTTTTTTTAATATTTTATTTAGTTATAGATGAACACAATACCTTTATTTATTTAATGTGGTGCTGAGGATTGAACCCAGTGCCTCACACATACGAGGCAAGTGCTCTACTGCTGAGCCACAACCCCAGCCCCTCCCCAGCCCTATTTTGTGTTTTATGTAGAGACAGAGTTGCTTAGTGCCTCGCCATTGCTGAGGCTGGCTTTGAACTTGCAATTCTCTTGTCTCAGCCTCTCAAAGTGCTGGGATTACAGGCGTGCGCCACCATGCCTGGCCCCAGCCCTTTTTATTTTTTATTTTGAGACAGGTTCTTACTAAATTGCTGAGGCTGGCTTTGAACTTGCAATCCTCCTGCCTCAGCTTTCCAAGTTGCTGAGATCACCAGTGTGTGCCACCTCGCCCAGCTGGAGAGGTTAGGATTTGACGTCCTGAGGAGACAGGTCCAGAACTTGCACTTTGATTAAGTACCCCCAAAAGATTCTGATGCAGATGATTCATAATCCATACTCTGGGAATCTCTGGCCTAGACCATTAAAATGAACTTGGAATCATTCCCACCCTCATCCCACCCTCCAGGAAAAACTTTTTCCCCCTAGTACTAGAAATTCAACTCAGGGACTTTTTACTATCCCCTGAGTAAAGGCGTGTACCCCACCCCGGCATGGCTTTAAGCCTTTCACACCTTTTGGCCTACAAACTCTTTCCTAACTGTAAGAAACTTTCAAAGTATAAAGATATTATAATAAACACCCAAATCGTCAACCTTCAGAATTATCAGCTGTTAAATATGTTTTTCTTTTGTGTTTGACAAATGTTAGTGCTGTTTTACCGAATTTTAAAATCCTTTGTTTTTTTTTTTTTGTTGTTTTTGTTTTTGTTTTTTTTTTTGGTACTGGGGATTGAACTCAGGGGCACTCGACCACTGAGCCACATCCCCAGCCCTATTTTGTGTTTTATGTAGAGACAGGGTCTCACTGAGTTGCTTAGTGCCTCACCCTTGCTGAGGCTGGCTTTGAATCGCGATTCTCCTGTCTCAGCCTCCCTAAGTGCTGGGATTACAGGCTTGAGCCACCGCGCCCGGCTCCGAATTTTAAAATCCTTTGAACCATCAATGACATTTCCCTCCTTTCCTCTAGCCCCCAGGCAACCTCTTTCATGAGTGTTATATATCATTTTGACACTTTAACACACATCTTTCCACCCATATCTTTCTCCAGCAAGGCCCACAACTTAAAATTTGCCTCCTCTGATTCTCTTGAATGGTCTGACTGGGCTTTCACCCCAATATCTATACCTACACTGCTCACCAACATCACCAACGGCCTCCATTTTGTTCAATTAAATGGTAACTTAGTCCTCCTATTAGTCAGCTTTTCATTACTGTAATGAAATAATGGAGGCAGACTGCTTTATTAAAAAGAAAAGAAAGATGGGCTGAGGTTGTGGCTCAGTGGCAGAGCGCTTGCCTTGCATGTGTGAGGCACTGGGTTCGAACCTCAGCATCACATTAAAAAAAATAATAAGCAAAATAAAGGTATTGTGTCCATCTATAACTAAAAAATATTTTAAAAAAATAAAAATAAAAGAAAGAAAAGAAAGAGCTGGGCACGGTGGCAAAAGCCTGTAATCCCAGCACTTAGGAGAATCGTGAGTTCAAAGCCAGCTTCAGCAATGGCGAGGCACTAAGCAACTCAGTGAGACCCTGTCTCTACATAAAACACAAAATAGGGCTGGGGATGTGGCTCAGTGGTCGAGTGCCCCTGAATTCAATCTCCAGTACCAAAAAAAAAGAAAGAAAGAAAGAAAGAAAAGAGAGGGCTGGGGATATAGCTCCATTGGTAGAGTGCTTGCCTTGCATGCACAAGGCCCTGGGTTCAACCCCCAGCACCACCAAAAAAAAAAAAAAAAGAGGTTCATTCTGGTTCACAGTTTTGTAGGTACTAGGTCTAGGGATCTCATCTGAGGCTGGCCTTTTGTTGTCAGGGTCCCAAGGTGGCACAGAACATCACAGCAAAAGATAATGAACATGTGTATCTGTTAGTATGGTCTCTCTCTCTCTTTCTATAAAGTCACCAGGATTTGGTCATAGGGATTTCACCCTGATGACTTAATCTCATCCTAATCACTTTCCAAGACCCCAACTCTCAATGATACAGTGAGATTAAGTTCCCACGCTCTTAATGCCTCACAAGAGGGGTGACACTCAGTCCATACCAGTCCCTGGCTTACTTTATCATCAGCCTGGGACACACTTGGTCATGTGCTCTTTTTTCTTTCTTTTTTTTTTTTTTTTTTTTTTGGTGGTACTGGGGATTGAACCCAGGACCTTGTGCTTGCAAGGCTCACACTCTACCAACTGAGCCATGTCCCCAGCCCCATGTGCTCCTTCTTAAAATACTTTCTTCAGTTAGCTTACTAGACCCTTGCAACCCTCATGATTTGGCTCTCACCTCTCTGGTTGTTCCTTCTCTGTGTCCTCTTGCTGAATCTTTCCCTTCTTCTTCCTCTTGCCCAGGCCCAACTCTAAATTCTAGGGCACCCAGGGCTTGATCCCAACCTTCTCCCTGCTCTGTCTACATTCATTTCTCAGTGACCTTGTCTTTTCTCATGATTTCAAACATCATCCATATGAGGACAGCTCACAGATACACATCTCTAGCCCAGTTCTCTGCTTTCAACTTCAGACTCATGTCAAACTGAACAGTCAACATCTTTACCTGGTTGTCTAACAGATACCTGAAATTCAGTGCTTCCAAAATAGAACTGCAGACCTTCCCACTCCCTCCCCAAATCTGTTTCTCCCACTGTCTTCCCATCCAATAAAAATCCCCTCCATCTTCCCACTTACTCAGGCCAAACATATTTACTCAGGCTGAGGCAGGAGGATCGCAAGTTCAAGGCCAGCTTCAGCACTTTATTGAGGCCCTAAGCAACTTGACAAGACTCTGTCTCAAAAGAAAAACTAAAAAGGACTGGGGATGTTGCTCAGTGGTTAAACATCCCTGGGTTCAATTCCTGGTACAAAAAAAGAAAGCTAACACAGGTAAACCGTCTTTAGATTTCACTGATTTCCTTTTTCTGTTCCAGGATCTCATCCAGGATACTACATTGCATTTAGTTCTCATGTCTCCTCAGTCTCCTATGGTCAGTGACAACTTCTGTCTTTCTTTGCTTCTATGATAGTCCTTTTTTCAGACAGGGATACTCTTGATAAATATACTTATCAGGCATTTTGCAGAATGTTGCTCAACATGGGTTACCTGATATTTTCCTCCTGACCTGACTGGAGTTATGGGACTTGGGGAAGGATTCCACAGAGGTGAAGGCCCTTCTCTTCACATGTCAGAGGCACAGGCTGCCCCCCACGTGACTTATCACTAGTGATATTAACTTGATTGCTTGTTTATTCACAGAGAATCTCCAGGTTTCCCCACCGTAAAGTTACAATTTTTTCCCTTTTCGGTACTCTGTTCATGGGAAATGGTATCTAATCATTTTAATTTCATTTCCCTGATTACTAATGATACTGAACACCTTTTCATGATATTGGCTGCAGGGCATCCTTCTTACAGGAATTGCCTACTCAGGCTTTTGCCTATGTTTCAACTTGTTTGCTTGTCTTTAGTTCTTAGTGATCTCTAGGTGTTATTTATATATCAGTTCCAATTATCTTCTCCCAGGGAGTCATCTAGTTTTTTTTTATTTCGTATAGAATGTCTTGCACCATCTCTCAGTTTTAAATTTCAATTTAGTTATGTGTCAATATCGTTTCCTTTATTCTTTGTGCTTTTGGAACTCTCTTTTGAACACCCAGCCATGACTCAGTTATCCCCTAATAACCACCAATTCTGATGACATTATTCACGTGGTCCCTTTGCCTCAAATGCCAAATGTCCTTCCTTCCTTTTGCTTACAGGCAAGCTTCTACTTGTCTTTTTTCTTTCTTTCTTTCCTTCTTTTTCTCCTTCCCTCCCTCCCTCCCTTTCTTTTCTTTTCTTTCTCTCTCTCTCCTTCCTTCCTTCCTTCCTTCTTTCTTCCTTCTTCCTTTCCTTTCCTTTCCCTCTGTTTCTCTGTTTCTTTCTTCCTTCCTTCCTTCCTTCCTTCCTTCCTTCCTTCCTTCCTTCCTTCCTTCCTTCCTTCCTTTCTTTCTTTCTTTCTTTCTTTCTTTCTTTTTCTTTCTTTCCAGTACTGGGAATTGAACCCAGGGACACTGCCACTGAACTACATCCTTAGCCTATTTTGTCTTATTTTTTGAGACACAGGCTCACTAAATTATGAGGCTAGCCTCTAATTTGTGATCCTCCTGATTCAGCCTCCCAAGTCATTGGGATTAGAAGCATGCACTGCCACACCCACTTCCTTCTTATCTTTAACATCCTAAACCAAAGAAAACCTCCTCTGTGAAACCATCCTCAAGGCCCCAGGTAGACTTAGTTATTCTTTCCACAGTGTTTGCACAAACTGTCCCCAAAAAATTTCTTTTTCAGTACTGGGGATTGAACCCAGGGGTGCTTGCTATATTTCCAGTTCTTTTTTTTTACAGGACCTCTCTAAATTGCCCAGGTTCGTCTCTAACTTGCCATCCTCCTGCCTCAATCACCTGAGTTGCTGAGATTAAAGGCATGCACCACTGCACCCAGCTGTCCAAATTTTTATTAAGTCACATAAAAAAGTGTCTTTTTATTAAAGACACCCACCATGTCTGTGAGGATTCTAAGATACAAATGATTCAAGACAGTTTGGGCTGGGGGTGTAGATCAGTGGTAAAGCACTTGCCTAGCATGCACAAGTCCTGGATTCAATCTGCAGATTTCACTCTATTATAGTGCCCTGTTTAATTGTTTGTGTTTCTGTCTCCCCAAGTTGGCTGTTGTTACTGAAGAAGAGAAACCCCATCTAGTTTGTCTTTAATGGAGCACTGAGCTCAATGCAGCCAATGTAAATGAATGAATGCAGTGAATGAATAAATGAGGCCATGGGCTGGATCAGTGGTCTTCAGATGTTTTGCTCTTGTGCTCCTGAAGAACTGTATTACTCTGCAGCACATCCATCATGTCTGTGAGGATTCTAAGATACAAATGACTCAAGACAATTTGGGCTGGGGGTGTAGATTAGTGCTAAAGCACTTGCCTAGCATGCACAAGGTCCTGGATTCGATCTGCAGAGTGCAGAAAAAAAGACAATTCGTGGAGGACTAATTTGGACTAAGAAGTAAGAAAATCACAAAGGACCATACAGGAAGCTGGAAATGGCTATGGCCAGGCTGTTAGCACACTAGGCCTAAAGGAGCTAGTCCTCAGCCTCTTAAGAGCTCTAAGAGCCGGGTGTGGTGGCTCACACTTGTAATCCCAGCACTTTGGGAGGCTGAGACAGGAGAATTGCAAGTTCAAAGCCAGTCTCAGCAATGGCGAGGTGCTAAGCAACTCAGTGAGACCCTGTCTCTACATAAAACACAAAACAGGGCTGGGGATGTGGCTCAGTGGTCAAGGGCCCCTGAGTTCAATCCCCGGTACCAAAAAAAAAAAAAGAAGAGCTCTAAGCCAGGCATGGTGTTGCACACCTGTAATTCTAGCAGCTCAGGAGCCTGAAGCAGGCGAACTTTGAATCACAAGTTCAAAGGCAACCTCAGCAAATTAGCCATGCCCTAAGTAATTTAGCAAGACCCTATCTCAAAACACAAAATAATAAGGGGATGTGACTCGATGGTTGAGTGCCCCTAGGTTTAATCCCTGGTACCAAAAAAGGGGCACTAACTTTTGACCAACCTGAGTCAATGTCACAGGGCAAAAACCAAAGGAATAGATCTTGACCTCAATCTCATTCTTCCCTATACTATCCTGCCAGAACTCCCAATTGGCCAAACCCAAACCAAAGCCAAAGCACAGAGGAAATATTGATGATCAGCATCCAATTCAGCTAACTAGGAAAGAGGGGCAGAGTAGAGGACAGAGAATGGATCTTTTTGGGGACACATGCAGTATATCTGGCACGTTTTTAAATAAACAACTAAAATGTTCATCTACGAGGAAAGGGGGTGTAGATCAGTAGTAGATTTATGCTTGTCTAGCATGCTGAAGGCTGGGAGCTCCCCAGCAATTAAAAAATAAAAAGCCAGCCGAACATGGAGGCATACATGTAGTAATACCAGCTACTACTAGGTAGGTCGAGGCAGGAGGATCGCAAGTTCAAGGCTTGCTTGGGTAATTTAATGAAATCCTGCCTCAAAATAAAAGGTAAAAAGGGCTGGGAATGCAGCACAATGGTAGAACATCCCTGAGTCAAATCCCCTGTATCACACATACATACACAAAATAAATCATTGCCAAGGACATACTGTCTAGAATATTGTGATTATTAATATTTTAAATAAAACTGTTCCATCACTCCCCTGAATCTAAGGACCACTGTGATTTGATACCCACTATCATTCATTTAAAGAAGATACTGCAGGCTGGGATTATAGCTCAGTGGTAGAGCGTTTGCCTTGCATGCGTGAGGCACTGGGTTCGATCCTCAGCACCACATAAAAATAAATAAATAAAGATATTGTGTCCATCTACAACTGAAAAAAATTTTTTTTTTTTTTGGTACCAGGGATTGAACTCAGGGGCACTGGACCACTGAGCCACATCCCCAGCCCTATTTTGTGTTTTATGTAGACACAGGGTCTCACTGAGTTGCTTAGTGCCTCGCCGTTGCTGAGGCTGGCTTTGAACTCGCGATTCTCCTGTCTCAGCCTCCCAAAGTGCAGGGATTACAGATGAAAAAAATTTTTAAAAAAAGAAGATACTGCAACAAGCTCTACTTTCACAGGCAGAAATGCTGCATCATTTTCTTAAAATATTTTCTTAGTTGTCAATGGACTTTATTTATTTATTTGTGGTGCTGAGAATTGAACTTAGTGCCTCACACACGCTAGGCAAGTGCTCTGCCACTGAGCTCCAACTCCAGCCCCGCATCATTATTTTTCTTCTTGAATGTATAGCTACCTTTTGATTCCTCTCACAGAATGAAATTCTAATGTAATATGTCTGTGCTTAAAAGTCTGCTATGGAGACGAGCGTGGTGGCGCATGCCTGTAATCCAAGCACTTTGGGAGGCTGAGACAGGAGAATCGCGAGTTCAAAGCCAGCCTCAGCAACAGCGAGGCGCTAAGCAACTCAGTGCGACCCTGTCTCTACATAAAACACAAAATAGGGCTGAGGATGTGGCTTAGTGGTCAAGTACCCCTGAGTTCAATCCCCAGTACCAAAAAAAGGAAGTCTGCTATGAATCACTTAATTCATACTTCAACAGAAATTTATATATAAAATTATGACTTGAAATTCTTGAAATTTAAATAATTTCAAGTTTCCTCTGACTCAAAGATTCTATGCTTCTAAAATGTATTTCTGGATTGAAGTATGACAATTATTATCATAGTAGTACACAATTGATCAGAACAACAAAATATAACTTGATAGGTAATTATAAAACTAAGAGTAAATGATATTGAAAATACATCTTTTTGCAGGGGAGATGGACATTTCAATGAAACATTTTTTAAAATTAATTTATGTATTTATGGATAAACATTACTTCTTGCTATAATGATCTGGACTCAGCATCAATTCTTTCATTTTTATAGATAGAATCACAGGGAAACATTTACCTAAATAGAATGGAGGAAACTTTGTTACAGTAGCATCACTTAGTTATTTAAATTCTTTCTGGGTTACAAGCCAAAAACCACGTAGGGATCTATCATCAGAAGTTTTTTTGTGTGTGTGGTTTTCTACTTTTCTTTTGCCATGCTTGAACCCCAGAGCCTCACACATAACAGACAATACTCTCCCAGTAAGCCACATTACCAGGCAAAAACTAGTTGGCTTTTGTTGTTGGCTTTTTTTTTTTTTTTGTACTGGAGATTGAACACAGGGGTGCTTTTCCACTGAGCTACACCCCAGTTATGTTTTATTTTGAAATGGGTCTCACTAAGCTGCTTAGGGTCTTGCTAATGTGCTGAAGCTGGCTTCAAACTTGCAAATCTCCTGCCTTCGACTCCCAAGCCACTGGGGTTACGGGTATGTACCACAGTGCCTGCATAAACTAGTTTTTAATGATAACACAATTAGAACCTCTCGCAACTTTGTTGAAAGCAAACAACTGGAAAGGTCCTTGTTACTGCTCATTAGGGCCCTTCAAGCCAGCTGCAATGGCACATGTCCGTGTTCCAGCTATTGGGGAAGTTGAGGCAGGTGGATGGATCCCTTAAGGCCAGGAGTTCAAGACATCCTGGGCTATATAATAAGAAGCCTTTGCATCCAGGTTTGGTGGTTCTTGCCTGTAATATCCGCTATTGGAGGCTGAGGCAGGAAGATCATGAGTTCCAGACCAGTCTGGGCAACTTAGACCTTGTCTCAAAATAAGTAACGAAAAGGGTTGGGGATGTGGCTCAGTGATAAAAATGCCCCTGGGTTCAATCCCCTGTACCAAAAACAACCCAAACAAACAAACAAACAAACAAAAAGTAAATAAAGGCCTGGAGGTGGAGTTCAATGGTAGAGTGCTTGCCTAGTATATGTGAGGCCCTGGGTTTGATTCCCAGGACTGCTCAAAATTTTTAAATAAAAATTTAAAAATAAGGCTGGGGTTGTGGCTCAGTGGCAGAGCGCTTGCCTCGCATACATGAGGCACTAGGTTCGATCCTCAGCATATAAATAAGTAAATAAATATAAATAAGTAAAATAAATACATATAAATAAGTAAATAAATAAATAAATAAAATAAAGATATTGTGTCCATCTACAACTAAAAAAATATTTAAAAAAAATTTAAAAATAGAACTGTGGGTGTACTTCAGTGGTAGAGCACTTGTCCCATATGTAGGAGATCCTGGGTTAGACCCCCAGCACTGGGAAGAAAAAAAAAAGTAGGGCTCTTTACTTTAATTGGTGCCCTGGAGGTTTTTACCTCCTGCCCCACCCTGGGGCAATGCTGTGGGGTAAAAAAATCTATGCTGGAAAGCTCAGGATTTGGTTTTTCTTTTTTCTTTTTTGGTACTGGTGTCTGAACCCAGGTACACTCTACCACTAAGCCATATCTCCAGTCCTTTTTATTTTATTTTTTAATTTCAAGACAGGGTCTCACTAAGTTACTGAGGCTGGCTTCTAACTTGTGATCCTCCTGCCTCAGCCTCCTGAGTAGAAGTGTGAAGGGGAGGAGGAAGAACCTATTTTCTAGAAGATGGATCATAGGAAAGAGCACAAATAGAGGTTGGGGTCTTGATCAGTGTACTTGAGAGTTATCTGTGCTACCTGTGGAAAATCTTTTATGAACCACGATCTGAAGATTGCTGGCCTGGCTAGAGAGATAATATAATAACACAGGAAACCAATGCAAAAGAGAGATGCTCTATGCCCTTCGAGTTCCAAAAGAAGGAAACTTCCACAAAGGGATAAAGAGGTTGGGGTCAGAGAGGACTCCCACCACTCACCCTCCCAGGCTGACTTAGGCCCCTCTGGCTGGGTACCAACCACCTGTACTTCAATTGCCGCTCCTGTTTTCCACACTGAACATGTTTCCCAGAGAATTTCCAGTGCTGGTAAGGACCTGAAGCACAGCAGGATCAGGGAACGGTCAATTCGCTGGCTGCATGAATTAATAAGTGAACAAATAGCATTTGAAGGACGGGTAGCCCTTGAACCTAAGAAATGGATGGAGAGGGCTGGGATGGTAGCTCAGCGGTAGAGCGCTTGCCTCGCATGCGTGAGGCCCTGGGTTCCATCCTCAGCACCACATACAAAGCAATAAAATAAAGACATCGTGTCCATCTACAACTAAAAAAAAATTTAAAAAATTTAAAAAAAAAAAAAAAAGAAAGAAATGGATGGAGAGAATGAGTATTCCCAAGAGAATTAAAGATAGAAAGTAAAATGAAAGTACAAAGTAAACCTCCAAACAAGAACAACTCTGTTCACTGGTGGCTCAGCATTTTCCCAGCAGGATGAAGTCCTCAAGTTATTGTTCCCCCTATTGTTCCAGGACGGGTGTTGACTGTTGATGTGGCCTCACCCCAGGTGTGTTCAACTGGAACTGTCAGCATGAACCTGGGGTCCTCAGGACTAGGACTGGTAAGCTGGTGCTCACCTTTCTCCTGTGTACTTGGCTGAGCCCAAATACCCTAATCCACATGGAAGATCACTCAGGGCTGTGGGTCTGACAGAAGAAACCTGTTTGCTTCTTAAAAAAAAAAGAAGAAGAAGAAAGAAAGAAAGTAAAGAAAAAACAGATTTCCCTACAGGCCGCAAGCCAGCAGCAAAGTGCTACTTCCAGAAGGTCTAGCTGTGCAGCCTATAGGTCTCCAAAAAACACAAAGGCATGGGGGCAGAGAGCACTGATCCTATACTCTGTTCTCTAGTGCTCGTCATTGGCTATAGATCCTCCTGGTCCCTTCACTGACTTGTCCCCCTGACAACAAAGTTGTTCAGCAAGTTGGGCTTCTTAAGGCCCCAAAGAACTGCCTGCTCCTTCTCACCTCTACCATCCCCTTCCTCCCACTCTTCTCCTGTAGTACTCAGTGAGCTCCTCCTTCTCTCTGGGTCTAGTTTTTGTTTGTTTGTTTGTTTGTTTTTGTTTTTTTGCCACATGGTAATTTCTCACCCCCATACCTTCCCTTACAGGGTTATAATTTCTTTTTTTTTTTAGAACACAGGGCCTTGTGCATGCTAGTCAAGTGCTCTACCTCTAAGCTAGATCCCCAGCCCTACAGAACTGTAACCTTTGAGGGTGGGGGCTACCCTGCACGCATTCCACATTTATTGTGCATTTACTGTGCATTAGGCAAGAGCAGAACTACTCTATGCCAAGCATAGGTCTCACTAAACCCCATTTTACAGAAATGTAAAAATATAAAGAATTAACTGGGCATGGTGGCGCACACCTGAAATCCTAGAGGCTCAAGAGGCTGAAGCAAGAGGATCGCCAGTTCAAAGCCAGCCTCAGAAACTTAGTGAGGCCCTAAGCAACTCATTAAGACCTTGTCTCTAAATAAAAAACAAAAAAGGACTGGGGATGTGGCTTAGTGGTTAAGTGCCCCTGGGTTCAATCCCCAGGACTAAAAAGAAGAAGAGGAGGAGGAGGAGAAAAAGGAGGAGGAGATAAAAATAAAGAAAAAACAAAGGCTTAGTGATGTTCAGATGTTCAGGTCACACAACAAGGAAGTGGTACAGCCATATCCAAACATACTGCTGCCTGGTTCTCTTCCTCCTCCTCTACCACATAGGAATCCATAAGAAGCATGCCCTCAAGACACTTCCAGTTCATTAAGGAAGAGAAGTTAGCAAATTGCTAACGGACAAAATGTACTGAGGGGCTGGAGGTACTCAGAATTTACCTCTGGCTGTGGGGGACCAGGAAAGGCTTCATGGATCAGGTGGTGAGAGAGCTAATTTTCAGGTTAGGTAGGACTTTGACAGAAGAAATAGCAGAAAGGGCATTCCAGAAGGAGTGTAACTCATGAACAAAGATTCACAGACAAGAATCCAGAGGCATGTTTGAGAAATAAGAACAAGCCTGGTGTGGTTGTGCATACTTATAATCCCAATGGCTCTGGAGGCTGAGGTAGGAAGATTGCAAGCTTGAGGCCAGCTGGGCCAATTTAGCGAGATCCTGTCTTGAAATAAGATACACATATATGTATATGCAAGTGTTCTATCTCTGAGCTAGATCCCCAGCCCTATAGCCCTCCCCTCTTGGCAGTGCTGGGGATCAAACTCAGGGCCTCATGCATGCCCAGCAGGCACTCCACCACTGAGCCAGGTCCCCAGCTCCTGTCTCCAAATAAAAATTAAAAAGGGTTGAGAATGTAGCTCAGTGGTAAGTGCCTCTTGGTTCAATCCCCAGTAGCAAAAACCAAAACAGAACAAAGACCACTAGTTTGGTGGAAATGGTTTAGGCATAGACAGAGTAGGAGAAAAAGATGGAGACAGAACATAACTGGGTTTTTTTTTTGGCGGGGGGCGGCGGTCAGGCAAGTGCTCTGCCACTGAGCTCCATTCCTAGACCATTTTTATTTTTATTTTGAGACAGGATCTCACTAAATTGCCCAGGCTAGCCTTGAACTTTCTGTCCTCCTGTCTCAGTCTCCTGAGTAGTTATACCTCACAGAATCATAAACAATTTTTTTGTGCGTGATGGTACAATCAAACCCAGAGCTTTGTGCATACTAGGCAAGCATTCTACCACTGAGCTATGTCCCTAGCCTCAGAATCATAAACTTTTTTTTTTTTTGGTACTGGAGATTTACCACTGAACTACATCCTGGCCCTTTTTATTATTATTATTATTATTTTATTTTGAAACAGGATCTCAGTTGCTAAGGCTGGCCTTGAACTTGGGATCTTCCTGTCTCAGTCTCTCAAGTTGCTAGAATTACAGGTATGGTATACATATCACACCTGATGGGATTATAAATCCTTGAAAATTCCACCTTAAAAGGCTAAATTCCTCCTCTAAAATCTGGGCTGAGTGTATAGCTCAGTAATAATAGCTTGCATGCGCAGGCCAGGATTGTCCATAAAAATAAATAAATGAATAAATCACCTAATCCAGTTTCCACTCCTACCACCCACACCCAAATCCACTAAATGCTCCAGAACATCCAGTCATGGGGAATTCACTGTATAGAGCACCCCTGTTTGATACAAATCTACCACAAACTGTAGATATAATTTAAAAATTTCTACTAACTATCAAAAAAGTAAAAATAAACAGATGAAATTTCTTTTGTATTTTATTTAACTCAACATTTCCAAATAATATCTTTTCGACATGTAATCAATCAAAAACACATTTTTTTCCTTTTTTGTGGTTCTGGGTTTCAAACCTAGGGCTTCTCGTGTGCTAGGCAAGTACTCTAATCACTAAATAACATCCCCAGTCCTATAAAAATTGTTAATGAGATATTTTACATTCTTTTCTTGTACTAAATTATTTTAGTTCAGACCAGCTTATTTCATGGGCTCATTAGCCCTGGGCGACTGAAGAAGGAAACACAAATACAGAGGAAGCACTTGATATTCTCAGACTCCTCTCATTGTTTGACAGTTTTCCCTTGTATGGCTGGAGAATAAGGCTTATTTGGTTTCTTCTTCAAAATCTTCTGCATCTTCTCACTTGTTTATCATGGACATGATTTATTTGATTTCTTTTTTTTTTTTTTTTTGGTACAGAGATTTAACCCAGGAGCACTTTACCACTGAGCTGCATTGCCAGCCCTTTTTATTTTTATTTTTAAATATTTTTTAGTTATAGATGGATGCAATATCTTTGTTTTGTTTATTTGTTATTTTTATGTGGTGCTGAGGATCGAACCCAGTGCCTCACGCATGCGAGGCAAGCGCTCTGCCACTGAGCCACAACTCCAGCTCCCCCCACTTTTTTTTATTTTGAGGCAGGGTATCACTAAGTTGCTGAGACTGACCTTGAACTTGCAATCCTCCTGCCTTAGTTCCTCAAGTTGCTGTGCTGCTGTGCCCAGCACCATGGACATAATTTAACATGCAATGAGGGTAGGGATAAGTACTAGTTTCTATGAGGGCTCTTATAAGGGGCACCCAATCCTGGCTTTGCAGGTCAGGGAAAGGTTGCAGGAGGAAGATACAGAGGAATGGGTATAATTAATGCTAAAAACGGATTGATTGTGTTCAGTTTATAAGTATTCTTTAAACTGTACTTATATGCTTGCTGCACTCTTCTTTATGTATGACATTATTTCAAAATTTCAAAACACAGGTCTACTCCCTGATGGCAATGAGCAATGGACTGGCACTCAGTTGGTGGCTTCTAAATACCACTCTTCTCCAATAAAAGGAACTTTAGGGATGTGATGGATTCTAGGACTTGGGCAGGGAAAAGTCAAGAGAAGTCTAGAGCATCTTGTAGTACCAGGAAGTAAAGAAATGCTCAAAAAATGAAAGATGGGGACATGTCACAGGGACACAGGAGTCAACTTGAAAGAGCTCCCAATCACCAAAGTGGGGATGACTTGAGGCACACAAAAAAATAACAGTATGGGATTATAAGCAAAAATGTAAAATAAACAGCTACATGATTGAATGAATAAATAGGAGAGAAGAAACAACCCTTTAAAGAATCTCAGCCAGGTGCAGTGGTGCACACCTGTAATCTCAGCTACTTCCAGAGCTGAGGCAGGATTGCAAGCTCAAAGCCAGCCTCAACAATTTAGCAAGACCCTGTTTCAAAATAAAAAGGGCTGGGGAAGCCGGGTGCAGTTGTGCAAGCCTATAATCCCAGCAGCTTGGGTGGCTGAGGCAGGAGGATAGTGATTTTAAATCCAATCTTAGGAAATTAACAAGGCCCTAAGCAACTCAGCGAGAACCTGTCTCTAATAAAATATAAAAAAGGGCTGGGGATGTGGCTCAGTGGCTGAGTGCCCCTGGGTTCAATTCCCAGTAACCCTTCCCGGTAAAACAGGGCTGGGAGTATAGCTCAGTGGTAAAGTGACCCTGAGTTCAATCCCTAGTACCAAAATAGGAAAAATAAGTAAGCAATTCCAATAATTTATGTTTATGTTCCTCCCTTATCAGAAAGGTAGATGTGGCCAGAAGTAACTTTACAGTGGAGAACCCCTGAAAACATCAAGTAATCAAGGTTAGCGTCACCCATAATAAGGCATATGGGTAGCATGTGCCCCCTAACATAATATGAAGAGAAGAATTCTATTTTTGTGGGATTCTTCCCCTAAGCCCATAACCTAGTCAAAAGAAAAACATCAAGTAAACCCAATTGAGTAACATTTGCAAAGTACCTGATCCAGCCAGGTGCGGTGACGCATGCCTGTAAAACCAAGGGCTTGGGAGGCTGAGACAGGAGGACCGGGAATTCAAAGCCAGTCTCAGCATGGGTGAGGTGCTAAGCAACTCAGTGAGACCCTGTCTCTAAATAAAATAGGGTTCAGTGATTGAGAACCCCTGAGTTTAATCCCCAGTACCAAAAACAAAACAAAACAACAAAAACACCAGATCGGTGTTTTTATCAAAAAAAAAAGATAAGACTGAGAAACTGTCACAGACCAGAGGATACTAAGGAGACTTGAGGACTAAAAGCAGTATAGTATCCTGGATGGGACCCTGGAACAGAAAAAGGACATTAATGGGTAAATGAATGAGATCAAGATAAAGTCCACCTAAAGGCTCGGGAGGCTGAGGCAGGAGGATCAAGAGTTCAAAGCCAGCCTCAGCAAAAGCAAGGCATTAAGCAATTCAGTAAGACCCTATCTCTAAATAAAATACAAAAAAGGGGGACTGGGGTTGTGGCTCAGTGGTAGAGCACTTGCCTAGGATGTGTGAGGCACTGGGTTCAATCCTCAGCACCACAAAAATAAATAAATAAATAAAATAAAGGTATGTCTATCTACAACAAAATTTTTAAAAAAAATAAAATAAAATAGAGCCGGGTGCGGTGGTGCAAGCCTGTAATCCCAGCACTTAGGGAGGCTGAGACAGGAGAATCACGAGTTCAAAGCCAGCCTCAGCAACGGCGAGGCGCTAAGCAACTCAGTGAGACCCTGTCTCTACATAAAACACAAAATAGGGCTGGGGATGTGGCTCAGTGGTCGAGTGCCCCTGAGTTCAATTCTTGGTACAAAAAATAAATAAATAAATGAATAATGTCCAGAATTTAGCTAATAATAATATACCAATGCTGACAATGCTGATTGTTCTTCTTCTTTCTTCTTTCCTCTTCTTTTTCTTCCTCTTCCTCCTCCTCCTCCTCCTCCTCTGTCATCTTCATTTTTTTGGTACTGGGGATTGAATCCAGGGCACTTTACCACCAAGCTAAATCCCCAGTCCTTTTTATTTTTTGTTTTGGTGCTAGGGATTGAACTCAGGGTCATTTTTTTTTTTTGCTTTTTTTGTTTGTTTTATTTTTTGTTTTGTTTTTGAAGTTGTCCAGGCTGACTTCAAACCTGTGATCTTCCTGCCTCAGCTTCCCAAGTGGCTAAAATTACAGGCATGGACCACTGCACCTAGCAATGCATCTCTCCTTATTACCCAAATTGCAGGGATCCAATTGGTCTTGGTGATGCCTTGGACCACACTTCCATCAATAAGTTCCCCCAATAAATTGCACTCTCTGCAATTCTGGCTGTGTCTCTCATTCTTTGACAGGGTTGGTTCTTATATGCTAGGACCAGGTTGTTCTGGAACACTATCTTTGCAAATTTATTGTAAATGTAAAATTATTCTAAAGTAAAAGTTTATTTTAAATATATACATATATACAATATGTATATATGTGTTTATATGTACACATATATGCACACAATATGTTTATAGTATATATGAAACCCAGGGGAAGCTGGGCACAGTGGCACACATCTGTAATCCCAATGAGTTGGAAGGATGGGAAATGCAAGGCCAGCCCAGTAACTTAGCAAGAACCTGTCTCAAGATACAAAATAACTGAGTATGTAGCTCAGTGGTAAAGTACTCCTGGATTCTGGGTTCAATCCCCAGTACCAAAAAGAAGGGAGGGAGAGGAATTGGAGGGGAAAAAAGGAAGAAAAGAAAGAAAGAAACCTAGGGGAAGAGGCATAAAAAAAGAGAAAGGAATGAAAGTAGTCTTGCTTATCCCAAACAAAGACCTCTGTCAAAGGACAAAATTACAATTTAGCTTAAAGGTGTCAAGAGCTTGTTTGGAGGTTCTAGCGGAGGAGCGCAGCTACTGGTATACCTTGATCCAAGAAAGGTCACCTGGGAAGATCATCCTCTTCAACCGACAGCATGAATGTGACTTTGGGAAGGATGAACATGGCGCCGTGAGAAAAGAAGAGGACACCAGCCTAGCCAGCCAGATCAGCCTGCCAATCAGTGGAGTGACAGATGTCACAGCCAGATCACCCTCACATCCTGCTTAAAGATCTTAATTGGCTTTATTTTTCAATTCCAGAATCAGTCAGCTCTTAATTCCATAAAATAGAATGCTTAGCCTGATGAGCTGAGCAGAAGAGGTTAGGTGTTTTTGTTGTGCTGGTGGTTGTTTTACAGTGCTAGGATTGAACCCAGGGCCTTGAAAATGCTTGGCAAATGCTGTACCACTGAGCTACACTCCAAGTCCTTTTTTTCTTATTTTTATTTTGAGACAGGGTCTCACTAAGTTTCCCAGACTGGCCTTAAGCTTGTATTCCTCCTGCCTCAGCCTCCCAAGTCACAAGAGATTGGCTTTACAGACATAGAAAGGCTGGGGGTGGGGGGAACAGCAGAAAAATAAAATAAAATAAATAATGGATTGTTCATTTCAAAGTTACTTTGTTTGTAAAGCAAGGACAGAGCAATAGAAAAATAACTGATTTCATTACTTAACAACATATTACTTTTTGTAAGGATTAAAGACTGAGGAAACTTGATTATCATAGCCTTTGAAACTAGAATTGAAACTAGCCTTTCTGGAAAGTTTGCCTGTTATCTCTAATTTCCCCTTGCTTCTTGAAGATCAGATAACAACTTCTTATTTATTTATTTACTTTGGTACTGGGGATTGAAGTCGGGGTGCTTTACCGTGGAGCTATATTCCTAGCCCTTTTTTATTTTTTGAGACAGGGTCTTGCTAAGTTGCTGAGACTGGCCTCAAACTTGTGATCCTCCTGCTTCAACCTCCAGAGTTGCTGGGATTATAGGCATGCACCACTGCACCCAGAAACAATTTAGTTTTGGTTTGACTTACGGTATAAATTGCTCCTATTTGGATTTTTTTTTAGTAGTCCTGGGGATTAAATCCAGGGCCTCACATATGCAGGTATGCACTCTACCACTGAGCTTAAGTGCCCAGTCTCTCTATTTTGATTGTTACTCTAGTCCATTGGAGCCTGGTACAGGGAGCTTAGTAGAAATTAATGAACTCTTACGAGGTTTTTTTGTTTTGTTTTGTTTTCAGTGCTGGGGATTGAGCCTAAGGCCTTGGGCCTGTACAGCACAGGCTCCACCCCTGAGCTCCATCCCAGCCCTGGTCTCCTGTAGTTTTTAGGTAACTCCTCTGAAGAGGCTGCATTGCCAGAAGCAAGGGGACAAGATGGGGAAGCATAGCAGGCCCAGGTGAAATTGAAGCTTGGGTCTTTGGGACTTTATCCTGTGGCAGTGGAGCGACATGGGAGGCTATTCAGCAAGGGTGTGGCCTGATTACTTAGTGACTCAGCCAAACTCACACAGTTCAGCTTCCTGAGGTCCCCTAGGATGGCCCCTCCTCCACGCCAGGCCCTTCCTTCCAAATGCTCTTCCTTCTTTGCCTCCAGAGGCCTAGCTCTGTCCTGAATCAAGTCACTAGCACTAGAGATGGCCTCCTCCACTGCCCATCCTCCTGCTCCCAATCCCAGCTGGGTTCTGCTGTCATTAGAGGCTCAACATTTAGAATCTCAACATGACGAACCTGATAAGGCACAAAGCCACCTTTCAACCTACCCAACACGGAGACCCCTGGGCAGGGAGTTGTGGGTGGAGCAAATCTGTGTAAAATTTCACAAGTCCTACACTGAGTCATGTCTTCCACCACATCCTCCTGCTCACTCGTCTCTCACCTTGCAATGAATCCAGTCTAGTGGTGAGGGGAGGAGGTTCTGGAACAGAAGGAGCTTCAAGACTGAGCCAGGTGCTGGTACCACAAGGTAAATTGTCATCGTCAGCCTCTCTCTGATAGGCCTGCTTGGAACCACAAACATGGACAGGTCAGAAGCTGGGGGGAAGGAAAAAATGGGAGACAAAAGGAAGTGCAGGGGGTTATCAATAGACACTCTGACTGCCAGCAATAACAGCAATGAGAGCTCGAGGCTAGAATAATCATTCTCATACCCAATGAAACTAGTTTTCTGCAACTAGTTTTTTTATTCCTTTGTGGAAAAACAAAAGTCTAACTTGGGGTGGAGGGGGGGGCGACTAGATATTGAACCCAGGGTCTCTAAGTACTCTACCACTGAGCCCCAGCCCTTTTTATTTTACTTGTTTATTTTTTGGTGCTAAGGATTGAACCCAGGGGTGCTTAACCACTAAGCCACATCCCCAGCCCTTTCTATTTTTTTATTTTTATTTTTTTTAATTTTTTAAAATATTTTTTTAGTTGTTGATGGATTTTTATTTTATTCATTTGTTATTTATATGTGGTGCTGAGGCTTGAACCCAGTGCCTCACGCATGCTAGGCAAGCGCTCTACCACTGAACTATAGCCCCAGCCCCCCCTTTTTATTTTTTAATTGTGAGACAAAGTCTCAATAAATTGCATAGGGCCTCCCTAAATTGCTGAGGCTGTGGCTGGGATTACAGGCATTTGCCACTGTACCGTCCCATCCTGCCTCTTAATTGCCTTCCAATCTCTACTATGCCCCTCCCCAGGCGACTCTCCTCTCTTGCCTGAGTTACTGCAATAGCTTCCTCACTAGTCTCCTTACCTCCACTCTTGGAGCCTCCTTGCCTCCACTCTTGGATCCATCCAGGAGTGATGGATCTGGGCTGGGGCTGTAGCTCAGTGGTAGAGCGCTTGCCTAGCATGCGTGAGGCACTGGGTTCGATCCTCAGCACCACATATAAATAATAAATGAATAAAATAAAGATCCATCAACAACTAAAAAAATATTTAAAAAAAAAAAGAGTGATGGATCTATACATTCCTCTCTTTTTATGGTACTGTGAATTAAACCAGGGTATTGCATAAGCACTTAGTTACGCCTAGGCAAGCACTGAGCTACATACCCAATTCTGTTGTTTGTTTGGTTGTTTCGTTGGTTAGTTGTTTCGTTAATCACACTGGAGATTGAAACCAGGGGCAGTTTACCACTAAGCTGCATCCTCAGCCTTTATTTTATTTTTTTATTTTAAGACAATATTTTACTTAGTTGCTTAGGGCCTAAGTTGCTGAGGCTGGCCTCCAACTTGTGATCCTCTCACCTCAACCTCCAGAGTAGCTGGGATTACCACTACACCTAGCTTTATAGCTTTCTCTGCCTGGGTAAATATCTCAGTGAGTCCTCAGTTGCCTGAGTCAAAGTCCACAATATTACGAAACCCTTCCCAATCTGACCACAGTCTCATTTTAACCACATTCTCCTCCCACCTGGTTGAACTACTTGTAGTTCTCCAAATATCCTAATGATATTTCTTTCTTTTTTTAAAAAAATCTTTATTTTATTTATTTTTTATGTGGTGCTGAGGATCGAACTCAGTGCCTCCTGCATACAAGGCAAGTGGTCTACCACTGAGCTACAATCCCAGCCCATGATATTTCTTTTGCCTGGAAGTTCTAGCTAACTCCTGCTCATCATTGAGGCCTCAGCCTGGATGTCACTTTCTCCAGAAAGCCATTCTCAACCTCTTCCACCTGACCAGGCTGGGTTAAGAATCCTTAATATAGGGGCTGGGGCTGTAGCTCAGTGGTAGAGCACTTACCTAGCTGCATGAGGCACTGGGTTCGATCCTCAGCACCACATATAAATAATAAATGAATAAAAGAAAGATCCATCAACAACTAAAAAAATATTTTAAAAAAAAGAATCCTTGGGGCTGGGATTGTGGCTCAGCGGTAGAGCGCTTGCCTCGCATGCATGAGGCCCTGGGTTCGATCCTCAGCACCACATACAGAGCAATAAAATAAAGACATTGTGTCCATCTACAAAAAAATTTTTAAAAAAAGAATCCTTACTATATAGAATCAGGGAAGCTGGGCATGATGATAACAAGCCTGTAATCCTATGGGAGGCTAAAGCAGGAAGATGGCAAGTTCAAGGCCAGCCTCAGCAATTTAGTGAGAATCTGTCTCAAAACAAAAATAAAAAGAACTGGCAATGTAGCTCAGTGGTAAAATACCCCTGGGTTCAATCCACACACACACACACACACACACACAAACTGGATTCCCCAACTTGGAGGGCTCCCAGTGGTCACATGGTCCAATTTTCTACCCTTCTTCATTTTCCAAAGGGATGCCACTGTTTCAACAGCCTCCTTTGCTTCTCTGATGCCTCTCATCCCTTAAAACCCATCTCAAGTGTGGAGTTGTCCAGAAAACTGGGGAGTAAAAAGAAGGCATCCTCAGGATATTAGCTCAAGTCTTACCTCTGCCATTTCTAGTCATGTGACCTCTAGCGTGGTGCTTTTTCTTTGAGAATCTTAGTTCCATTTAAAATGAGATGATCATTTCATCATCCACTTCATGATGGTTATGAGTAGAATTACAGATGTTAAAGAAGAGCATAAACTCTGTTATGTAGACCCAAGGATGATGAACCTTTTCCCTGGCACTGTGCGCCTAAGAACCCACAGGCCATGACTTGTCCTCTGAACTCACACCCTGCTTCCAATGATCTGCTCTTTATTCCCTTTGTGGAAGCCGCTGGGATCACGCTTTCTCTGGCTGTTCTGCATCCCCTAACTTTCAGAGATTGGTGCCCAGCAAATAGGTGTATGTGATTACTGTGATTATAACCAACTACTATTTATGGGTCACCTATTACACATTAAGTACTTTACATATATTATTTCTAATTCTCAAAACTACCCAAGAGACAGCTATTTTTTATCTTCACTATGCAACCTGAGACTCAGAAAAATTAAATAACTTGTCCAAGGTCACAGACTTTTGGGGACCTTAGGGAAAGGTATCTTGGGAATCTTTCTGACCCTGTCTCCAGGTTGATGTTAAGAGGCTCGTGGCTTCCCACCTACTGGCTCTTCTCTTGGTCATCAGCTGAGCTGTGTCAAGAGAAAGAGGAAAAATTAAGATGGAAAGTGTAGCAGAGGAGATAGTTGTCATACCACTGACAAGAAATTAAAGTATGGGGGCTGGGGTTGTGGCTCAGTGGTAGAGCGCCTGCCTTGCACACGTGAGGCACTGGGTTCGATCCTCAGCACCACATACAAAATACATAAATAAATAAAGGTTTGGAAAAAAATATTTAAAAAAAAAAAAAGAAAGAAAGAAATTAAAGTATGGCTGCACTGCCACAAAACCCCGGTTCTGTGGACACAGTGGGTGAGAGGTGGCCAGGGAAAGCTCTGGGACATTTTCTAGCAGCGTTGAAACTGAAATTCCACCCACATATTATGTAAGGAAAAGGAAAGTAGATTGGAGTGGGTCCTGATGGCCAGATCACTTGCAGTAGGGGGGTAGTTGGTTTGAAGAGTTTGCATCCTCCCTCACCAAGAAATTGATCCAGGAGAAGATGCAAGGCTTACAGGGAACCACTAGGTGGCGCCACGAGAGGAGGGCACACAAATACCCTGTTATCACCTCTCAACCTCAAGAACTAGAAGGGATTTTAGAGCAAGGAAATGTAAACTCTTCCTTTTATAGAAGAGATGGGTGGTCCAGAGAAGTTATCCAAGTTGCCCAGTATCTCCAAGTTGACCTGGAGACCTAGGTCTAGGTATAGAGCACCTATCCTTAAATGCCCATTAAAGCACACCTGCAGATTCCCACCCATCAAGATGTGATCATACTCAAGTCACTGATATATTTTTTCACTGAGTCTCAGTCTTCTTGTCCATAGAATGGAGGCTTAGTCTAGATCCCTGATGTCAATATGGTTGCCACTAGCCACATGTGGCTTTTTGAATTTAAATTATTTAAAACTAATTAAAACTTAAAATACAGTCCTTAGTCACGTTAGCCATATTTCAAGAGCTCAGTAGACAATTGTGGATGGTAGTTTCATATTGGACAGCATAAATAAAGAACATCTCCACTAATGCGAATGGTTCTATTAGAAAACACTGGATGTGGTTCCAGCTTTGGTACCCTATGAATCCTCTGTGCAAGCATTGGAGGGTATGCTTTACCACTAAGCCACATTCCCAGCTTTTTTTAAAATTTTAAGACAAGTTCTCAGTAAATTGCCCAGGCTACTCTTGAACTTGAGATCCTCCTGCCTCCCAAGTTGCTGGAATTATAGGAGTGTGCCACAATGTCCAGCCTCACACTATCTTTTGAAGAGCAAAAGTTCTTTTCCATTATTATTATTATTATTATTATACTGGGGATTTAACTCAGGAGTGCTTAACCACTGAGCTACATCTCCAGCCACCCCTTTTTTGAGACAGGGTCTCACTAAGTTGCTTAGGCCTCGCTAAATTGCTGAGGCTGGCTTTGAACTTGTGATCCTCCTGCCTCAGCCTCCCAAACCGCTGGGATTACAGGTGTGCCTCACTGCACCCAGCCTCTTCATTTCTTTATGTAGTTCCAATTTGCCTCTGGAAACAAACTCCTGCCTGAAGAAGAATGGCTGTGGACAATGGATTGTCCCAGCTGTTTTGTTGCTTTGTGGGCTTTCAGCCACCCCTGCACACCTATGCAGAGGCACTCCTGCATGTTGCTGCATCTTCCCTGCGGCAGAGGCTGTTGCCTATGGTAGAGTGTGATGTGTGTTGATCCTCACTCCTCACCCAGTGGAGTAATTTTCTCTTTCCTCCTGAGGCAGTCTCCGTGTTTTGTTTTGTTGGTGCTGGGAACCTTAACCCAGGGCCTCAAGCATGCTAAGCACGTGCCCTTCCTCTGAGCTACACCTCCCGCTCCCGGCCTCAGTCTCAGGCCCTTTGCATCTGGACATCCAGTTGAAGCTTTCTGAGAATTCTTGCACCTCCTCCTGGTGACAGCCAAATTCTACCTTGTATTTTGGTTGGACTCCATTAGTGTTAGCAGACTCTAGCTTAGGACTGATGTAGGATCCTGGGCCCAAGACAGTTTCCTGACCCTCCTAGGAAGACAGAATTGTTTTTATTTTTTAATTTTTATTTTTTGGTACCAGGGGATTGAACCCAAGGGCGCTTAACCACTGAGCCACATCACCAGTCCTTTTTTTTTTTTTTTTAATTTTTTTTTTAGTTGTAGATGGACACAATATCTTTATTTTGTTTATTTTTATGTGGTGCTGAGGATCGAACCCAGTGCCTCACATATGTGAAGCAAGGACTCTACCACTGAGCCACAATCCCAGCCCTCACCAGTCCTTTTTAATATTTTATTTAGAGACAAGATCTTGCTGAGTTGCTTAGGGCCTTGCTAAGTTGCTGAGCCTGGCTTTGAACTCGTGATCCTCCTGCCTCAGCTTCTGGAGCTGCTGGGATTACAGGCATGGCCCACCACACTGGCAGCAGAGGGGTTTTTAATCTACCCTCTCCCAGCTGTTGTGTGGCTTTATTTGTGTCATGAGTATTTCCTACTCTTTCACCACCTGCCCCCCCCCCACACAGATGGGATTTTTCCTACTTTTCCCTCAGAATTAATAAAATTATTATTACTATTATTATTATTATTATTATTGGTACAGGGTCTCAGTAAGTTGCTTAGGCCCTTGCTAAGTTGCCAAGGCTGTCCTTAAACTTGTGATCCTCCTGCCTCAGCCTCCTGAGCCTCTGGGATTATAGGAGTGTGCCATTCCACCTGGATAGGATTAATTTTTGCTGAGAGCTAGCATGAGAGGAGTTTGCTTCTCCTGTCCCAGATGCCTTTGTTGTGAAGAAAGAAGAATCTGGGAAAGCTTGTGGACTCTACGCTCATCTTTGCAGCAGCTCATTATCTCCTGCAGACTTATGCCTTTGAGGGTTCCCTCCCTCCCTCCCCCTCTCTCTCGCTCTCTCTCTCTCTCATCTTCTTCCCTGGATCTACATTCCCAGACCTTACTTTTCTTAATTTTACTCTGACACAGGGGATTGCTAAATTGTTCAGGCTGGCCTCAAACTTGAGATCCTCCTGCTTCAGCCTCCAAAGTAGCTGAGATTACAGGTGTACCCCATCTGGCCACAACTGATCTTTAAAATCTCATTAAAATTTCAGCTAGTTTTTCCTTACCCTCTTGGATGGTAGCCACCTTTTTCCTATGCTGTAACAAGGGTGACTCATTTGTGTACCATTACTTTTTTTTTTTTTTTTTTTTTACTACTGAGGATTGAACACAGGGGTACTTTACCACTGAGCCACATCCCCAGGCCATTTTTTAGTTTTTATTTTTTTTATTTGAGGGTCTCTCTAAGTTGCTTAGGGCCTCACTAAGTTGTTGAGGCTGGCCTTGAACATGTGATCCTCCTACCTCAGCTTCTCCAGTCACTGGAGGTGCATGCACACCTGGTCCATCACATCTTTGAAAAGCTTGTTTCTCTTTGCAGTTCAGTTGACTTGGTTTTCTTGTAGCCTTAGCTCTCTGGTGAGCTTAAGAAAAATTTGACTTCATAAATCAAGTGCCTTTTCTTCACTGTTAGGGTGGAAACAATGTTGGTTGCTACTTTCTTCATGCCAGGTAGAAGCGGGAGCCTATAAGCTTTCTTGAAATTTAAATTTTGTAACTAAAAACAATATTCTGGATATCTTTCTATGGCAATAATGAAGGATTTGTATGGTATTGCAAGACTACTCCAGTTGTAATGGAGTACCCCACACAGGAATAGTGCCAAAAATAACCCCTCTAGGGTGGGTCCAACTCCTGCTGCATCTCCAGCACTTCTTTCAGGTACTGTGAGGAAAAGTGTCTGTATTAGTCCATTTTGCTGTAACAAAATACCCAAGCCTGGGTACTTTATGAAGAAAAGAGGTTTATTTGATTCATGCCTCTCTTGACTTAAAGTCCAAGATCAGGCGGATCTATCTATTTGGCCTCTGGGGAAGGCATCTTTGGCTGTATCACAACATGGCAGACAAATGAAAAGGAAAACATCTTGTTATGGTTTGGATCTTCAATATCTCCCAAAGACCCATGTATTAAATAAATGTTTCCTAGAGTAGCACTCTTGGGAGGTAATGGAAACTTTAAGAGGTAGGGTCTACTAGGTAGTCTTGAGACTCACCATCTCAACACTGACACACCGAGGACCAAGCCTCCAGTATAGAAACCCCTGGGGGACACACTCCAACTATATCCAAACCATAGCAATGTCACTCAGTAAGTATTTTCTGAAACCATCCTGTGTGCAGGTATCTGCCAGGCTAGCTGTGGGGGATTCTGCAGGCAAACATGGTCCCAGTCTTCACAGGGCTTAATGCATAGCAAAGCAGACAGCGAAAATGAGAAGTGTGATAAGTGTTTTTTTTTTTAAAAAAAAAGTGCAAGTAGCTGGGTGCAGTGGCACACGCCTGTAATCCCACCAGCTCAGGAGGCTGAGGTGGGAGGATCACAAGTTTGAAGCTAGCCTCAGTAACTTTGCAAGGCCCTAAAAATTTAGAGAGACCTTGTCTCAAAATAAAAAATAAAAAAAGGGCTGGGGATGTGGCTCAATGGTAAAGCGCCCCTGGGTTAAATCCTTGGTAACAAAAACAAAAAAATTACAAATAGAGGATTCTGAGAGATGATGACCAGAAAATGAAACTAGTCTTTCTCAGGGAAAGCCTTTCTGAAGAAAAATTTTAGTTAAGAAATAACGAATAGATAGGAGGGGTTGGGGATATGGCTAAGTGGGTTCAATCCCTGGTACCAGACATACCAAAAATAAGTAAGGTAGGAGTTAGTCAGCCCTCCTTTCCCCCACAAAACACATATGTGTACATATCAAATACCTAAACTTTATTGGCATAAAACCACCATTTATTCCAATCACCAGTTCTCTAGATTAGGAATTCAGATAGGGTTCTACAGGATGTCTTGTCTCTGCACTCATGTCTGGGGTCTCAGCTAGGAGTTATAAGCCACGGCTTGGAATCCTTCAAAGGTTTGTTCATCACTTATCTGGTGGTTGATGGTAGATGTTGTCAGGAGCCTCACTCCCTTCCACCTGAGTCTTTCCAAGTGGTCTCTCCCTGTGATTGAGTTTGGGCTTCCTTAGCAGGGTTGCTAAGGAACAAACATCCCAAGAAAGGCTGGGCATGATAGTGCACACCTGTAATCCCAGTGGTTCAGGAGGCTGAGGCAGGAGATTGCAAGTTCAAAGCCAGCCTCAGCAATGGAGAGGCACTAAGCAACTCAGTGAGACCTTGTCTCTAAATAAAATACAAAAAAAGGGCTGGGGGGGTGGCTCAGTGGTTAAGTGCCCCTGGGTTCAATCCCCAGCACCAAATAAAAAAAAAAAAATCCAAGAAAGAGGGCAAGGTAGAAACATTATCATCTATGACCCAACATCAGAAGTCACTTGGCAATACTTCTTCTACTACATTCTAATTGGTGAAGCAGTCCAAAGCCCCCACTCAATTTCAAGGCAAAGGCAGACAGACTGCATCTTTTGATCCAGGAGTGGCAAGGTTCTAAAAGAGCCAAAATATTGCTGTGATCATTTTTGGAAAACACAATCTGCCACAGTGGGAAGAAGGTGTCAGTGGGAGACAGTGCTGGAGCAGAAGTCTTCTGTGGGAGAAGGCAGGGCTAAAGGAGCCCAGCAAGGTTGGCATGTAGCCAAGAGAAGAAACTGGTAGAAAATGAGGCTTAAGAGGTTGAAAACCAGAGAGCCCCATTACTCTTTGCCTTGAGTTTATTTGGTGGTGGTGGGGGGGGGGGTCTGAGCTACACTCACAGCCTGAGGAGTTTATGATGTTCTTATTATTATTTGCAGAACTAGAGATCAAACCCAGGGCCACTTGCATGCTAGGCAAGCACTTTACCACTGAGCTACATCCCCAGCCCAGACGTTACCATCTTAACAGCTAGAGCACTTTATAAGCAACAAAATGCAGGGCTGGGATGTGGCTCAGTGGTAGAGCGCTTGCCTAGTATGCGTGAGGCACTGGGTTCGATTCTCAGCACCACATATAAGTAAAAGAATAAAATAAAGGTCCATTGACAACTAAAAAATATTTTTAAAAAAATGCGGTCTCAGCTATTTCCTCATTTGTTACAAACAACAATCCCATGAAGGATGCATTAATAGCCCCCATTTTACAGATGAAGAAACTAAACATCAGTGAACTGAGGTGGTAGGAGATGCAGGGCGCAGGGATTTCGGGTGCCACACAGATGGACATCCTGTGTGTTACCCATTAATGTCATTTTTTTAATAGGAAAAATATGTCTACAACATTATACTCACGATTTCAATTACTATTGGAACTCTGGACAAATAAAGAGGTAAACTGATTTAAGGTAGACATAAGGGAAATTATTAAATGAATAGTTATAATAATAGTAATAATTTAAAGTATTACTTTGGTAATAATGATAAAGGAGGATAGTAAATGAGGAGAGTTTGAGAAATACTGGCAAAGGATTAAGTGTTTGGGATCAAATCCTGGCCAGGTTCCAAGAAAGAGCCAGACCAGTTATTTAACTTCCCTAGGCCTCAGTTTTCCCATCTTTAAAATGAAAATAATTCTATTACCTCCCTACCGAGAGCTATCATGAAGAATAAATCAGTACTTGTAAATTGCTTATAAGAGCTCCTGGCACTTAGCAAGTGTTATTTATATAAGTGCTAAAAACCTAAGTTAATTGACTAATTTAACAACAGAAGCAAACATATTGGCTCTTGTAACTGAAAAACGTAAGGGTGTCTGTTCATGATGGATCCGACAGGCTCAAGTGTATCCCTGGTTATCTCCATCCCCCCACACACACCGTCTCCTCTCCCTCCCTCTTCCCCAACCTCTTTTTTTTTTTTAATATCTTTATTTTATTTTTATGTGGTGCTGAGGATGGAACCCAGTGCCTCACGCGTGCAAGGCGAGCACGCTACCACTGCGCCACAACCCCAGCCCCTCTTCCCCAACCTCTTAACAGTTCAGCTGTGCTCTATCTCTCACCCAATATTGGCAGATGGATACTGCAGCTACAGGGTGACAGCCTCAGCAATGACTAGAGGTAAGAAGTGTCTCCTGGCCATTGTTGGAGGAAGAGTCCTGAGTTCTATTCAGGCCTTACTCTAGTCACATGCCCATGCCTCAACCAATCACTGTGACTCTATTGCTTTGCCACCCTGGTTATAATACAGTCCTGAGTTTAAATGGTGGAGCCAGGTTCTTTCAAACCATATGGATAGAAGGGGTAAGAGGGTTGATTCTTGGGGTATTGGGGATCAAACCTAAGGCTTCATGCCAGGTAAACACTCTACCACGGAGTCAATCCCCAGCCTTAGGAGGAATGGTTCCCCAAGGATCTAGGTGTTCTTCAAAGAAAAGCAGTCTAGAGCCAGGCACGGTGGCATACGCCTGTAATCCCAGCACTTAGGGAGGCTGAGACAGGAGAATCGCGAGTTCAAAGCCAGCCTCAGCAATGGCAAGACACTAAGCAACTCAGTGAGACCCTGTCTCTACATAAAACACAAAATAGGGCTGGGGAGGTGGCTCAGTGGTTGAGTAACCCTGAGTTCAATTCCTGGTGCCAAAAAAAGAAAAAGAAAAAAGAAAAGCAGCCTGGGAGTATAGATCAGCTTGCCTAGCATGTTGCAAGGTCCTGTGTTCAATTCCCCAGCACCAGAAGAAGAAGAGGGAGAAAAAGAAAAGGAATTAGATGCTGGACAGGCAAATAAGCTAACAGAAGTTTCAAGTCTGCTATACTAGTCAGCTCTCTGAGCCTATTTACATGTATATAAAATGAAGACAATATATGACAGTGCCCAGAGAATAAAATCATCGTAAGAATTATATGAGATAAATATTTACTAAAGCTTGGCTCCATATCAAGCATACAGTAAGCAATAAATAGCAGTTATTGTTAGTGATACTTAAGTCATGGAATTAGCGAATCGTGGAGCTAGGAGCCAGGACTTAAACCTAAATTTTCCTAAGGCCAGTGTCTTAGTCCATTTTGTGTTATAACAGAATCCCTGAGACTGGGTGATTTGTAAAGAAAAGAAATTTGTCATAGTTCTGGAGGCTGGAAGTCCGAGGCAGAGGGGCTACGTCTGGTGAGGGTCTTCTTGCTAAGTCATCACTTGTTGGACGTCATTACATGATAAGAGGGGGGCAGCAAGCAAACTCAGGTCTCCTTTTCCTCATAAAGCCACTAATTCCATCCTAGAGGTCCCTCCCTCATGACCTCATTTAACCCTAATCATTTCCTACAGGCCCACACCTCTAAGTACCATCAACATATGAATTTTGGAATTAAGTTCCTAACATGTGAACTTTAGGGGACACATTCAAACTGTAGCAACCAATGATCTCCCCCCCTTCCCACCAGGGTACCAGGGATTAAACCCAGAGGCGCTTAACCACTGAGTCACATCCATAGCCCTTTTTTATATTTTATTTAGAGACAAAATCTTGCTGAGTTGCTTAGGGCCTTGATAAATTGCTGAGGCTGCTTTGAACTCTTGATCCTCCTGCCTCAGCCTCTGGAGCCACCGGGATTACAGGTGTAGGCCAGGCCTGCAGCCAATGATCTTTATACTTTTCCATCAGTTTCTTTTAACAGCAAACCTTCCTATCTCTGTAGCATTCTGTGGTATAGAAAGACTTCACCGATATTTTCTTACTTGCACCTTACAATAACCTTTTTTTTTTTTTGGTGCTGGGCACTGAACCCCAGGTCCTTAGGCATGCTAAGGATGCACTCAGCCCATAGCCCCTTTACTTTCTGCAAATGTTCCACACTTGGAGAACTAGAGGCTCGAGGACTATTGCGATCACTCCATTCACTTCCTTGACTAATATTAAGTACATGCCACTTTCTGTTGAGGGTGACTCTTCCCAATGCTGTAGCTTCCTTCCATGTTCCTCATTATCTAGACCTCAGAGCAGCAGTTTGCAAGTTGCATATTATTATCTGTTAGTGGTTCATGAAATCGATTTAGTGAACAATTACCAGCATTTTAATTTTTTTAATGAAATAGAAAACATCTGCTTCAACCCAAATAGTGAGCCAGAGTACTGTCCTGTGAAAGTCTGATTCAATTACACATCTGCAGATGCATGCAGATACGAGGTCATGATATAAAATGGATTTCTCTCTGTTAGGCCTTGTTAAAAAGTTTAAAAGATATTAAGTAGCAGAGCATCTCAAACTTTTGGTCCTAAGACCCCCTTAAAAATTTAAAAGAATATTGAGAATTCCTCCCAGATTTTTTGTTTTAGGTTTTATCTATTGATATTTGCCATATTAGAAATTAAAACTAGGGGTCTGGGATTGTAGCTCAGCGGTAGAGTGCTCGCCTCGCATGCATGAGGCCATGGGTTCGATCCTCAGCACCACATACAAAGCAATAAAATAAAGACATTGTGTCCATCTACAACTAAAAAATAAAAATAAAAATAAATTAAAACTAAGGGCTGAGGGCTATGGTTGTGGCCCAGTGGTAGAGCACTTGTCTTGCACGTGTGAGGGTTCAATCCTCAGCACAACATAGAATAAATAAATAAGGGCATTGTGTTCATCTACAACTAAAATAAAAATGTTTAAAGTCACAAGAACAAAACTTTTAAAAATAACCAAAAAACTAGGGGCTGGGGATGTGGCTCAGTGGTAGAGTGCTTGCCTAGCACATGTGAGGCACTGGCTTCAATCCTTAGCACCACATAAAAATAAATAAATAATATAAAGGTATTGTGTCCATCTACAACTAAAAATATTTAAAAAAAAAAAGAAATTAAAACTAAGGGTATTGGGGATATAGTTTAGTGGTAGTCTTGCCCTGGGTTCATTTTAATAAATAAACAATCAGGGGCTGGGGTTGTGGCTTGGTGGTAGAGTGCTTGCCTAGCATGAGTGAGGCACTGGGTTCGATTCTCAGCACCACATATAAATAAATAAAAAAATAAAGGTCCATCAACAACTAAAAAAAGAATTAAAAAAATCAAACAAATAAATATAATTAAAACAAAAAATTTAAATTATAGAAATATGTGAACAAATATGCATTAGTTAACAGAATGAACTTGTCATTACATGTCTTGAAGCCTCTGCAAAATACTGCACCCTCTTGAGAGAATAACAGCCAAAAAGGTAACTTTAAAAAATTTTTTTTCAGTTGTAGATGGACACAGTACCTTTATTTTATTTATGTATTTTTATGTGGTGCTGAGGATCAAACCCAGTGCCTCACAGCTGAGCTCTACACTGAGCCACCACCCCAGCCCCTTGGGTGCTTCTGTTGTTTGTTTGTTTTTCTTTTGTGGTACTGGGGATTGAACCCAGGGGTACTCTACCACTATGCTATATCCCCAGACCTTTTTATTTTTTTATTTTGAGACAGGATCTTGCTAAATTGCCAAGGCTTGCCTGAAATTTGTGGTCCTCCTATCTCAGCCTCCCAAGTTGCTGGAATTACAGGCATTGACCACTGTGCCCAGCTACTTGAATTTTTTTGTTGATGGACGTTGTTTTGAATTTGCAGATCCCCTGAAAGGGTCTTGGGGATTGGACTACAAGGCATTTTTGTTTCTGCCAAATTTCTATTTTACCATTTCCAAAAACAAACTCTTTCTCTTCTTTCCCAAACTAATGGACCTTCAAAGGGTTCCCAGTGGGTCATAGGATTACCCTCCTCCAGTGGCCCAGGTTCAAAACCAGGGATTCTATTTGAGCTCTGTCTCTTTCATCCATCAGAGTCAGTGCCTCCAAATCTTATCACCTCTCTTTTCTCTTTCAAGTGGACAAGGCCTGGAATTATTTGGGAGGTGGTCTACTGCAATGATTAAGAGCATGGAGTAGTTACACAGACCTGGCAACAGAACTTTGGGAAAGGTCCTGATGCATGTGCTAAATTCTAAAGTACCAAAAGGTACAGAATGAAAAGTAAATAAACCTCCTCCTTCCCCTCTCCCAAAGCCATCTGTTCCTCACTTAGGAGGTAGTGCCTTTTTTTTTTTTTTTTTTTGGTACTAGAGATTGAACCCAGGGGCACTTAACCACTGAGCCACATCCCCAGCCTTTTAAAAAAATATTTTATTTAGAGACAAAGTATCACTGAGTTGCTTAGGGCCTTGCTCAATTGCTGAGGCTGACCTCCAACTTGTGATCTTCCTTCCTAAGCCTCCCTAGTCTCTGGGATTATAGGCATGCACTGCCATGCCCATACTGGGGATTGAACTTGGGGATACTCGACCACTGAGCCACATCCCCAGCCCTATTTTTGTGTTTTATGTAGAGACAGGGTCTCACTGAGTTGCTTAGCACCTCGCCGTTGCTGAGGCTGGCTTTGAACTCACGTTTCTCCTGTCTCAGCCTCCCTAAGTGCTGGGATTACAGGCGTGAGCCCCTGTGCCCAGTTTAAATGTAAGTTTTAAGTCTCTGGTTTCATGTCATGCCTAAACTTCTGAATGTCGAACTCTAGGCTCATTTTTTTAAATTTTTTTTATTTTTTATTTTTTTAAAAACAACCTTTATTTTATTTATTTATGTATGTATTTTGTATGTGGTGCTGAGGATCGAACCCAGTGCCTCACGCGTGAGGGGCAAGCACTCTACCACTGAGCCATGACCCCAGCCCTTCTAGGCTCATTTTGAATCCTTCTCTGGCTCTCTTCCCCCAAAACAGAGTTTATTGGCTCCTTCCTGTGGGCAAACTACATAAACCTCTATCAAACACACCAAATGTATTGCTTTGACCCTGGATGTATATACCTTTCTCACTATATTATGATTGTCTAGAACAATGCCTGATGCCTACCAAATTTGGTACACAATGCAGCATGGATATTCAGTGAATCTCTGAGAATTGAATGCATTTCTCCTGACCAAGCATTTTCAAAAACTCCCTCGTGCCTGTGGGGATATAGTCTCAACTTCTCATCTGGGCTTTCCAATTCTTTCCATTAGGCCTCACCTCTCCTACCCAAACTGATCCCTGGGAAATTTGTAGCCAAGATAGTCTCCTCGTTAGTACGTGTCAGCCAGAGGCTATTGCCAGGCCTTTCTTTTTGCAGCTGACCATCAGCTGAACTTTTGAAACTATTATCATGATCCCAAGCGCAATTTATAAGGGGTAAGATATTTATCTATGCATTATGTAAATAATTAGTGTGTTTTATGAGAAGTTGCCTGGTTTGGGAAGTTGCATGAAATCAATCCCAGTGCAACATTGTTTATTAAAATAGCAAAAGACTGCTGAGTGTAGTGACGCACACCTGTAATCGCAATGAAGCTGTAGACTGAGGCAGGAGGATCAAAAGATTTAGGCCAGTCTGGGCAACTTAGCAAGACCTTGTCTCAAAATTTTTAAATAATAATAATAATAATAAAAGGCTGGGGATGTAGCTCAGTGGTAGTGTCAAGAATAAAAGAAAAAAAAAACTGAAGCTGGGCATGGTGGCATATGCTTGTAATCCCAGTGGCCCAGAAGGCCAAGGCAGAAGAATCACAAGTTCAAAGCCAGCCTCAGCAACTTAGTGAGACTCTGTATCAAAATTAAAAAAAAAAAAAAAACAAGCTTGGGATGTAGATCAGTGGTTAAGTACCCATGGGTTCAATCCCTGGTACAAAAACAAAACAAAACAAAACAAAAAAAACTGAACTGAGAATACAAAGTTCCCATATACCCAATTTCCACTTTCCTCACAGTTTTCCATGGGGGCTGGGGGAGATCCTGTGTATGCACACACTGGGGATCATACTGTGGTCTCATACATGCTAGGCAAGCATTTTACCTCTGAGCTACTCTCCACCCTGTTTCCCTATTACTAATATCTTGCATTAGTATGGTGTATTTGTTACAACCAAACCAATACTAGTACATTATTATTAACTAAACTCAATAGTTGTTATGGCTCACTATGTTGTGCAACATGGCTTTTTACTGATTTGTTTGGTACTGAGGATTAAACTCAGGGGTGCTTTACTACTGAGCTACCTCCCAGCCCTTCTTGTTTTTCATTTTGAGACATGTCCTAAATTGCCTAGGCTGGCCTTGAACTTGTGATCCTCCTGTATCAACCTATAGAATCACTGGGATTTTAGGCTTATGCTACCATATCCTTTGGCAATTTGGTTTTGACAAATGCATAATGTCATATAGCCATCATTACAATATTATATAATATAGTTTCACTGCCTAAAAATCCTTTTTATTGCTCCCTTCCTCTTTCCCCCAAACACCTGACAATCACTGACCTTTTTACTATCTTTATAATTTTACTTTTTCCAAAAGTCATATAGTTGGAATCATACTATTATATGTTTTTCAGACTGGCTTCTTTCACAAAGCAATGTGCAGTTAAGTGTCCTCCATATATTTTTGTGGACTGGTAGCTCACTTTATTATGAATAATATTCCAGTGGAAGGTTGTACCAGTTTCTCTATCCATTCAGCTTTTGTAGAACATCTTGATTACAAGTTGTTTACCTGATAAGCATTTTGTATTTTTTTTCCAGTATGTGGTTGGTTTTCATTCTTTTAGCAACATGTTCTACAGAGAAGTTTTTCATTTTAATGAAGTCCAACTTACAGTTTTTTACTTTTGTGTGTGTTAAATTGTTTGCTTTTTCATAAACATTTTTTACATTTTAAGTTAATATGTATTTGAAATTGACACAGTAATTGTACATATTGCACCATGTGGCATTTAAATACATGTATAAAATATATAACAGGCATATTTTAAAAACCTCAGCTATATATATCATTTCTTTATGTTGGGAACATTCAAAATTCTATCTCCTATTTTGAAATATTAATTCATTATTGTCAACCATAATCATCCTATGCATCCAATTCCTTTTATCCATTTGCACCCCTGCACCCATTAACCATCCTCTCTCCATCCAGTCCTCCTCCATACCCTTGCCATTTTCTTTTCATAGATCTAAAACATATTAACTCAAGATCAATAAAATAAAGACATTGTGTCCATCAACAGCTAAAAAAAGAAAAAGAAAATATTTAAAAAAAAATTTTTAGTTGTAGATGATCACAATACCTTTATTTTATTTATTTTTATGTGGTACTGAGGATTGGACCCCGTGCCTCACACGTGCAAGGGAAGCGCCCTAACACTGAGCTACAACCCCAGCCCCCGTTTTGAGTTAATTTTTGTAAAAAGTTAGTCAGTGTCTCAATGCCTTAGTTTATTCGGTCTGCTATAATAAAATATACTATAGATTAAATAGCTTATAAACAACAGAAATTTGTCAGGCATAGTGGCACATACCTGTAATTCCAGCAACTGGGGAGGCAGGAGGATCACAAATTCAAGGACAGACTTAGCAACTTAGTGAGATCCTAAGAAACTTGGTGAGAACTTGTCTCAAAATAAAAAATAATAATAATGAAAAAGGAGCTGGGAATGTAGCCTAGTGACAAAATGTCACGGTGTTCAATCTCTAATACCAAACCAAACAAAACAAAAACCAGAAATTTATTTTTCACAATACTGAAGGTTAGGAAGTACAAAGACCAGGCACTGGCAAATTTAAAGTGTGGTGACATATCACTTCCTGGTTTATAGACAGATGTCTTTTTTGCTTTTTGGCATGGTGATAGGGGATAAACAAGCTCTGGGGGTGTCTTCCATCAGAGCACTAATTTTATTCAGGAGGGATCCATCCTCACAACCTAATCACCTCTCAAATGCCCGTATTTCTTTCTTTTCTTTTTTCTTTTTTTTTGGTACCAGGGATTGAACTTAGGGGCACTCAACCACTGAGCCACATCCCCAGCCCTATTTTGTGTTTTATTTAGAAACAGGGTCTCAATGAGTTGCTTAGTGCCTCGCCTTTGCTGAGGCTAGCTTTGAACTCGTGATTCTCCTGTGTCAGCCTCCCTAAATCCCAGTCAAAAAAGGCAAAGACTGCCACCAGTGGGGATCCAAGAAAGTATGTCAAGGATTCCTGGGTATTTCCAAAAAAGGCAATTCTGCGAGACCCTGTCTCAAAATTTAAAAATAAAATAAAATAAAAAGATGTGGGGATGCAGCTCAGTGGTAAAGTGCCCCTGGGTTCAACCCCCAGTACCAGAATCCCTGTGCTGGGATTACAGGCTTGCGCCACCGCACCCGGCTTTCAAATGCCCATATTCCTTAATGTCACCAATTTGGACAGTAGAATTTCAATCTATGTGTAGGAGAGAGAGGAACATGAACATTCAGACCATCCCTCTAGGTTCATTTTTTATGTGGATGTCCATTTGATCCAGCCATTGTTTGTTAAAATGACTATCCTTTCTGCATTGAATTACTTGTTCTACTTTGTCTAAGGTCAGTTGACTATATTTGCATGGGTCTACTTTTGAGTCCTCTATTCGGTTCCATAGATACTACATTGTTTTGATTATTGTAACTATAATAAGTCTTGAAGTGGGGTAGAGTCAGTCCTCAGATTCATTGGTGTTTTAAAATTTGAATGTCATAACTTCAACATGTTCTACAAATGTGCTGTGAATTTCTGCCTGTAACTCTTGTCAAGTAGGTGGTGGTGTGTGGCATTCCCTATGTATAGGGAATAAGAGGCTAAAGTACCTACTTGCCCAACAGGTAATGGTCTTAGTGTTTCAGTGCCTGGGCACAGTAACCTGCTCCCTGAGAAAGGAACCATGCTGTCTATTGTTAGCAAGGTTAATGACTATCCTCCTGTATGTTAAAACATGGAAATTCTACTTGTTCTGTCTGGATTTTGATCGGCAGATGTCATCTGCTCTGATTTTGATTGGCACTACTAAAGAGTTTGACTATATAGAACTAGGCTTGGGTCTTGATTTTGAGTTCTGTCCCAAACTATCACCTTTAAATGTTCTACAGCAGGTATTCCTGGTTGGCTAGTCCAGATCCAAACCTCAGTTTCTTTACTTTTGCTCCCTCTTACAAGATAGAGGCTAGAAATGGTTAAAAAATAACCACCTTCCTGACATTTCCAGACCTGCCTTGTAGATAGATGTAATTGCGAGATGTGCTTTGCTGGCAGGTGAGACATAAGCAAGTCCTATTTCCTTTTTTTTTTTTTTTTTTTTTTAATAAAAAGCATTTATATTTTTTCTTTCTTTATTCTTCCTGCCCTGATGTGTGGTACTGCAGCAGCGATGTTGTCACCATAGGGAAAATGAAAACTAAAGATTCTGGAGCGGGAATAAAGTAGAAATTAATTATGTTGACTGGCTAAACTAATTATAGCAATCATTTACTTCAAGATTTCTTGTGTGAGAAAACCTGACCTCATGTGTTTAAGCTACTACTGATCAGATTATTTGTTACTTGCAATTGAAAAGACTCTTTACTGCCAGATGTGATGGTGCACACCTGTAATCCCACTGACCTGGGAGGCTGAGGTAGGAGAATCACAAGTTCCAGGCCAGCCTCAACAATTCTGAGAGACCCTGTTTCAAAATTTAAAAAAATAAAAAATAAAAAGATATGGGGGGGGGGGCTGGGGCTGTAGCTCAGGGGTAGAGTGCTTGCCTAGCATGCGTGAGGCACTGGGTTCGATCCTCAGCACCACATATAAATAATAAATGAATAAAATAAAGATCCATCAACAACGAAAAAAATATTTAAAAAAAAAAAAAAAGATATGGGGATGCAGCTCAGTGGTAAAGTGCCCCTGGATTCAACCCCCAGTACCAGAGAATGCCTTTTTTGGAAATACCCAGGAATCCTTGACATATTTTCTTGGATCCCCACTGGTGGCAGTCTTTGCCTTTTTTGACTGGATTGAAAGACATTTAGCTTGAGCAAGAGAAAACTCAGGGGGCTGGGTTTGTGGCTCAGTGGTAGAGCACTTGCATGTGTGAGGCACTGGGTTCGATTCTTAGCACCACATATAAATAAATAAAATAAAGATCCATTGGCAACTAAAAAAAAAAGTTAAAAAAAAAAAAAAAGAGAGGGCTGGGGTTGTGGCTCAGTGGCAGAGCGCTTGCCTAGCATGTGTGAGGCACTGGGTTTGATCCTCAGCACCACGTGTAAATAAATGAATAAAATAAAATAAAATAAACCCCAGTCCCTCCCCTCAAAAAAAAAAAAACCAAAACAAAACCAACTACCTAGTGATCAGAATAGATCAAACAGGAAAACATGTTGCCCTGCTAGACAAAAAATTAAAAAAAAAAAATTTTTTTAAAAATCGAAAAAAAATTAAAAAAAAAAAAAGAGAGAGAACTCAGTGGGGACAGGAGAGCTTTGTTATCTGAAGTTCAAGAGGAAAAGGTAACAACTACTTTTATAAATTCCCCACGAAACTGGCCCTGATCTTTAGAGTTTATATAAATAACCCTTCATTTAATACACAAAACCTATGTTGCCGTAGAGAACAGAGTTGGGACAAACAAATGGAAATAAGAACTATATTAATAAAAACTACCAAGTGTGGTGATGCAGGCCCGTAATCCCAGCTATGGGGAAGACTGAAGAAGGAGGATTGCTAAATTCATGCAAGCCTGAGCAATTTAGTGAGACCTTAAAAAAAGGACTGGGAGCCGGGCGCGGTGGCTCAAGCCTGTAATCCCAGCACTTTGGGAGGCTGAGACAGGAGAATCGCGAGTTCAAAGCCAGCCTCAGCAATGGCAAGGTGTTAAGCAACTCAGTGAGACCCTGTCTCTGCATAAAACACAAAATAGGGCTGGGGATGTGGCAAAGTGCCCCTGGGTTCAATCCTCAGTACCAAAAAAAAAAAAGGACTGGGAGTGTAGCTCAATAATGGAGTTCTTGCATAGCATGCAGCAGGCCCTGGGTTCAACCCCCAGTCTCCCCCCCCCCCAAAAAAAAAAAAAAAAAAAAAAACCCAACTACCTAGTGATCAGAATAGTTCAAACAGGAAAACATGTTGCCCTGCTAGACAAACAGCTTGCTTTCTTTATAGGAATGAAGGGGGCAGAGAAGGAGAGAAGAGAAAACAATGGGGACAATTTGACTCTAATTCAGAGTCTGGGGAGTAAGATTGGCTAATTCTTTGGTAGTTTAGCTAAGTAGGATTTTCAAGAAAGAAATGAATAGGATAAATGGGAGAAGGAGGATGATTCCAAATGGAAGAAACAGCCCAACTGTAAGTGCAATGTGCCCAAGATAAGATGAGATACTCTCCAGTTTTTGTGGAAAGGAAGCCAGTACAGTTGCTGGGGAAGGGTCTCTTCCCTGTGCCATGTAAGAAAAGTGGAATCTGCTCCTGTTGATAACAGTGGTTATAAATTATTGAAAATCTAAAAAAAATAAAAACTTCATTGATGTTAAAAAAAAAAAAAAAAGATGAGATACTCTCCAATGACCAGCAGGACTGGAGTATAGAATCTGGACCTTTGACCATTTGGGGCTTTAGGCAAATCACCAAATTGTTCTATGCCACAGTCCCTCCTCCACTTGGTTAAATGAAAGGATTCATGAAAACAATGAGTCTCATCCTTTACTCACAGTGACCTAGATTGTACCTCTAAAAGACTTTGCAGGCTTGGTGTACTGGTACATGCCTGTAATCCCAGCAACTCGGAAGGCTGAGGCAGGAGGATTGCAAGTTTAAGGCCAGTCTCTTGATTTAACAAGACTCTCAGTATGAAAAATAAAAATGAGGGGCTGGGGTTGTGGCTCAGTGGCAGAGAGCTTGCCTTGCACATGTGAGGCACTGGGTTTGATTCTTAGCACCACATAAAAATGAATAGGATAAATAAATAAATAAAACAAAATAAGGATATTATGTCCATCTATAACTAAAAAATATTTTTAAAAATGACCAGGGATGTAGCTCAGAGGTAAATTGCCCCTGGATTCGATTACCAGTACCAAACAAACAAAATCTTTTCAACCACGAGTTTGTTTGTTAACTTGTATTTCATTAGCATTTATTGTTCCAGGATGCCATCCAGGATAGTACACTGCATTTAATTGCATTTAGGTGTCTCTGACATGACACTTTCTCAGATTTTATTTTCTTTTGATGTCCTTCATATTTTTAAAAATTTATTTATTCTAATTAGGTATACATGACAGGAGAATGCATTTTGATTCATTGTACACAAATGGAGCACAACTTCTCATTTCTCTGGTTGTACACAATATAAAGTTATACCACATGTGCAGTCATACATGTACCTATGGTATTTTTGTCCATCTCATTCCACCATCTTTCCTGCCCCCATGACCCATTCCCTCTTTTCCCTCCCCTTTGACCAAAGTTTCTCCATTCTTTCTATGCCCCCTCCCTCATTATGGATCAGCATCCACATATCAGAAAGAACATTCAGCCTTTGTTTTTTTGGGATTGGCTTACTTCCCTTAGCATGATGTTCTCCAACCCCATCTTTACCTGCAAATGCCATAATTTGATTCTCTTTTAATGCTGAGTAATATTCCATTGTGTATATACACCATAGTTTCTTTATCCATTCATCTATTGAAGGGCATCTAGGTTGGTTCCACAGTTTAGCTATTGTGAATTGAGCTGCTATAAACATTGAAGTGGCTGTGTCACTATACTATGCTGTTCTTAAGTCCTTTCGGTATAGACGGAGGAGTGGGACAGCTGAGTCAAATGGTGATTCCATTCTGAGTGGTTCCACGGAGATTCTAAAGAATCTCCATACCGTTTTCCAGATTGGTTGCACCAATTTGCAGTCCCACCAGCAATGCATGAGTGTGCCTTTTCCTCCACATTCTCACCAACACTTGTTGTTTGTATTCTTGATAACTGCCATTTTGACTGGCGTGAGATGAAATCTTAGTTTTGATTTGCATTTCTCTAATGGCTAGAGATGTTGAACATTTTTTCATATATTTGTTGATCTGTTGTCAACCACAAGTTTTTTTGTTTTTTTGGTTTTTTTTAGTTGTAGATGGACACAATGTCTTTATTTAATTGCTTTGTATGTGGTGCTGAGGATCGAACCCAGGGCCTCACGCATGCGTGGCAAGGGCTCTACCACTGAGCTACAATCCCCACCCTCAACCACAAGTTTTAAAAGAGGTATTACCTCATTAATTGTTTGAACAATGAAATCCTTTCTTTCTTTCTTTTTGTACTGGGGATTGAACCCAGAGGCATTTTACCACTGTGCTACATCCCTAGCCCTTTAAAAAAAATTTTTTTTTAGTTGTAGATGGATACAATATCTTTATTTATTTTTATGTGGTGCTGAGAATCGAACCCAGTGTCTCACACATGCTAAGAGAGCACTCTGCTACTAAGCCACAACCCCAGACCGAGCCTTTTTTTATTTTGAGACAGGGTCTTACTAAATTGCTTAGGACCTTGCTAAGACTAAGTCACTGAGGCTGATCTTGAACTTGCAATTCTTCTGTCTCGGCCTCCCAAGTCGCTGGGATTACAGGCCTGCACTGTGCCCAGCTTCAGCTGATCCTCTTAAAGAGAAAAAGGAAGCTATTTTCATTCACTGCCATAAGCTTTATTTGCTTTGTGTGTGTGTAGCACTAGAGATTAAACCCAATGGTGTTCTATCACTGAGCTACCTCCTCAGTCCTTTACTTATTTATTTGTTTATTTACTTATTTTATTTTTTGTGGTGCTGAGGATTGAACCCAGGCCTGTGCATGAGAGGCAAGCACTCTACCAACCAAGCTATATATCCAGCTTACTTATTTTGAGACAAGGCCTCGCCAAGTTTCCCAGGCTGACCTTAAGCTTTTGTAATCCTTTTGCCTCAGCCTCCTGAGTCGCTGGGATTGCAGGTGTGTGTCATTGTGCCCAGCTTCCATATTTACCTGAATAATATTTGTCTGCTTCCAAAAACCAAATCAGAGAATATTGGAATAATTAAATATCTACCCAATACAATACTTGTTTCTAGAGTGTCTTGGACATGTGATTATATAGCCTCTACTTAAATACTAGTAGAGAGAGAAAACTCATAACCTCTCAAAATAGTCCATTCCATTGGTTAGAAAGTTTTCTCTTCTCTTCAATTAATCTGAACACACTTCTGGCTGGGAGGCATGTCTGATTTTGAACTTAACTTTATTTTCTTTTTTTTTATAATACTTTATTTGTATTTATTTATTATTATTTTTTTGCGTGGTGCTGAGGATCGAACCCAGTGCCTTGCCCATGCTAGGCGAGTACTCTACCGCTGAGCCACAACCCCAACCCTTAACTTTATTTTCTTTGCAGTGCTGGGGATCAAACTCAGGGCACAAGCTAGGCAAGCGCTCTACTACTGAGATATATCCCCAGCCCCTAACCTTCTTTTGAGACTCTTGTTTCTACGGTGTAAAATGGGAGTAAGAATAATACCTAACTCACAAAGTGGTTGTGTGGATCAAATGAGTTAGTATGTGTGAATGTATATGTGTACACACACATGTATATACACATGTGTAGACACTCATAGAGCGTATGACCAGGGGATGAGTGCACAAGTGAGTACCTCTCATAGAAGATAATCAATAGTGACTGCAGCTGATAGATGATAAAGTTTTCTTCTAGTTCCAAAGTCTATGATTCTTTTATAGTCAGTGGAACAGATGTGGGGGAAAGATCAGGAGGAATGAGCAAAACATTTTTAGGAGAAAGTCATGGAAGGGTTTGTGAGCTGAATTTGCAAGGGTAAATTCTTACTCCTCCAAATGGGAAGGAGGCATCCTTTGGGAACTCACAAATATACATAAATAATGAAGCAGAATTGGGGAAAAGCAATTCACAGAGTGATAAACATGGGACAAATACTGTAAGTGCTAAATATGTATATCCAGTCCTTCCTGAGGGTAGGTGCTGCCTGGTTTTCACAACAGGGACAGGAAATGTTTAAATATTCAGATTCTTAGGGGCTGGTGGGTGTAGTTCAGTGGTAGAGTGCTTTAGCATGTGTGAGGCTCTGGGTTCCATCCTGAGCACTGCAAATATAAAGGCTCAGACTCTGGAGTTAGGCAGGCAGATATGGATTTGAATCCCAACTTGCTTCCTTACAGGTTAGGTGACCTTAGGTAAATTGCCTTTAACCTCTTTATGCTTCAAGCTTCCTCTCTGCAAAATTCACATAGCAATACTATCTAAGGGACTACACACATACAATACAGTGAAAATACAAGCAAATTATTTTTATGTGAAAAGTAGTACCCTATGGGTGAGTGACAAGTTATCCTTCTCAGAAGTTGACAGTGTCTTCCTTTCCTTACTTTAGGCTCTGTGTCTCTGCCTTAAGAAGTTAAGTATAGCCAGCCCTGTGGCACACGCTTATAATCTCAGCAACTGGGAAGCTGAGATAGAAGGATGGCAAGTTTGAGACTAGCCTCAGCAATCTAGTGAGATCCTGAGCGACTTAGTGATACCCTATCTCCAAAAAACAAAAAGGATGAGAAATGTAGCTTAGTGGTCAAGCGCTTCTGGATTCAATCCCCAGTACCATTAAAAAAAAAAAAAAAAAAAAAAAGTTAGGCTTAGTGCCTTCCTAATCTCCTTGGCAACTTCCTTAGAGAGGGTGTCTCCATAAGGCTGGAACTGCCTCTTCCGAGGTAGGAGCAGCAGTGACTCCACTAGTATCAGCTGGACCTTGCCTCTCCCATCAGTCTTAGGGTTCTCAGAGTGTGTGTGGCTGACTCCCCTCCAGGCTACTGAGTGCAGTAGCAATTTCCTTTTATCCTCTTCCTTCAGGCTCGGGAAACATGAGTGAAGAATTTGTTACTTCCACAGCCCACCTTTCTCCCTTCAGGGGGAAATAGCCTGAGGCTTGGCCCTCGGGGGCCCTGGGCCCTAGCATGAGGGGTCCAGCAATTCAGGAGCTCAGAAGTCTTGAAGAGCTCCTAAGAAATGTGCTAGTCTCCGGGGGTAATGGGCAAGTGTGTGTGGGAGAGTCCCGAAAACAGCATGAAGAGGCATTTTTCGTTGTGGTGAGAAGGGAGGTGCGTCCAGGTAACTAATGGCAACCGGGCGGGGCGAGCCCGCTCTGCCTTGGCTCCTCGGCGGCGAAAAACTACGACTCCCAGAATGCCCCAGGGCTTAACCCGGCTTTCCCGCCCGCCCACTGGCTGCCGGTCCCGCGAGCGGCGAAGCGGATTGGCCTCAGCGGAGCGGGGCTCCCCCACTAGCAGGATAGTAGGCGCCGCCGGCAGCAGACGTTGACCGGGCGCGGGGGGGAGCTGGGGCCCTAGCTCGCCATTCTGGAAACTGTCGGGCGCCCTTTCCGTAGCGTAGCTACTGGCTGCGAGGCGCTGGGGCGGGCGCGGAGAGTGCGTGGCGCAGGCGCAGTGCTGGGCTTCTCCTGGGTCCCCAGACAGCTGGAGGAGATAAACAGAGCAGGAGGAGGGAGGGGAGTGCGTGTGTGAGAGCGCGCGAGGGAGTGTGAGTGTGTGTGAGCGCGGGTGTGAGGCGGTGCGCAGGGGCGGGCGGAGGCGCTGTCCGGCCCCGGCCAGGCGCCGGGCGGGGAGCATGGGAAGAGGCTAGAGCTGCCCGGGCCCCCCAGCCCCCTTCCCGGGATCCGCGCCCCCACTCCCCGGAGAGGGGCCGGGCCCCCGGGACGGACATGGGCTCCTGAAGTTGCGCCTCTGCTGGTCCGAGGAAGAGACCTGACAGGTACGAGTCGCCGCCGCCTCCTGCCCTCCGCGGGCGCCGAGGCGGGCACTGGCTCCCGCAGCCCCGGCGCACGGGCCGCCGGCTCTGGGCTGGCTCCAGCCCTGCCGGCCTGGGGGCCTGAGCCTGCCTGCCTCTGAGCCCCGAGGTGTCCCACGAGGGGACAGGCCTCGTTGGGGCGGCGGGCGGAATGGGCCGGGGGCGGAGTGGAGACGGAGTGCTAGCCGGGAGAAGGCTGTGGGTGTCCCGGGAGGCTCTGCTGGGGGAGAGGTGGAAGTCGTCCCATCACGGGACTTTTTTGCGGAGTTTTTGACATCTGATCTGGCACCGGTCTCAGGAAGAAGGGGGCAGGTGGAAGTTACAGGAGGGCAATGACCTGACCTGCTCTCTCGTTCGTGTTTTCTCTCTCTCTCTCTCTCTCTCTCTCTCTCTCTCTCTCTCTCTCTCTGTGTGTGTGTGTGTGTGTGTGTGTGTGTGTGTAGGCTTCTGGCAGCCGCAGATGCCTTCAGTGTCCCGTCCTGACTCCAAACTGAACTTTGCCAAGGTGTTTCCACCAGTCGCCCGGTTCCAAGGACCTCTCCTTGGGTATAGACCATTCGTTACCCACTTCAAAGGGTAAATAGGAAGTGAGGAGATAGAAGAGACTTCGAACCAGCAGGATCCATTCTTTCTGAACGCTGCAGTGGGACGCCCCCTTGCCATGCGGGTTGGATTTGCTTGGTGCCCTCTGGCTTACTCTCCCCTGCTAGGGTTTCTAGAGAAGAGGTATGGGGGCTTACCACTAATATCTGATAGCCTAATATGACTATTTTCCCTAAAGGTTTTCTCGGATTTGCTTTACCTTCCTGAGATAGTGGTAAAGTGACTTTAAAGTTTTCTTCTCAAGTTTGTGAGTTTAGGGACCTGATATAGTCCCCACTTTTTCCAAGGATGGGATGGATAATCAGGGGCAAAGTGGCAGTTGAGTGTTTTCTTTAAAATAAGCCTGAAACAGTTTTGAGGGGAAAACTATTCTGAGGACACCTGATTGAGAGATGTTATGAAATCCCCACGTAAGGCACAGGTATGCCCAGTGGTCTGCACTAAGCTTTTTTTGTATTTTAGAGCCCTGAGTGGCCAGTTTCTGCTCACCATGGTGAAGGAACTACTTAAGGCTATTTCTGGTTTGAGTTCTGACTTATTCTTCCTTGTAATTCTTGTATCTTTAGAGGGATAGAATTGAATCTTTAATGTTGAATATAATGCCCAGATCCTCTAAAACAGACTAGGGAATAACAGGGCTGAGACTAACAATTGGTTTCTTTGTTGTAGATAGTTGTATTTCATTTGCAGGCCTAGAAAAAAAACCTTTTCTCTCAGTTTGTGATCACACTGTTTTGAAGTCTGGGATCCTTTTCCTTTTGACCTATTGGGGAACACACATGTTCAAGTCACATCTCAGCTTGTAGAGACAGTGCTTTTAAATCAACTCTGCAGAATAATTGAGCAACAATGCATCTTTCTGCCTGGAACTTCTTTCCTGGTGATCACTGAAGGAAAGACAGAATATGTGTAATGCTTATGATGATAGTGTTAACTACTATTTGCCAGTTTTGACAAACTACTGTTTGTCACACAGGTGGCAATTTTTCTATCTGGAAGGAATTCAGTATTGAGTCATTCATCAAGCATCCTCTGTAGGATGTTTTCACATACCTGGACTTCAGGCTGTAGAAGAACACAACTGAAGATCTTGAAGCCAATTTGCAAATATCTGTGGATCTTGAGGAGTCAACTTCTAAGGAAGACTCAGACTATGCCTCATTCTTAATTATTTTTATTTTATCCTTTTAAATTAGAGCATGTGGCCCACACATGCAGTTCTGGGTCTCAGAGAGAGTCATAGACAGCATGTAAGTTGGTGATACTTGCCTTTTCTGGTTTAACAATTACAGGGTGCAGTGGTGCATGCCTGTGATCCCAGTAACTCAGGAGGCTGAGGCAGGAAGATTGAAAATTCAAGACCAACCTCAGCTACTTAGAAAGACCCTGTCTCAAAATTAAAAAAATAAATAAGAAGGATTGGGGATATAGCTCAGTGGTATAAGTGTCTCTGGGTTCAGTCTCCAGTGCAAAAACAAAAAAACAACAGCAGCAAAAAATCTGTCCTGTTTCCTTTCTTCTTTCATGCTCACCTGTCTAGATTCTCTGCGACATCGTTGGGCTGCCATTGAAGGTTGCTGGAGCCATAGAGCCCTTAAGCTGTGCTTTCTTCTTTGTTGTCACGTCTTCAAAAACCCAGGTTCTGAAAGTTTCCATTAGAAGCCAGTCACATAGTTAATTCTGGCTAATTTACTTTGAGATATTTATCAGTTGGCGAGTCTTAAAAAGTGACATTTATTGAGGGTCTGGTATATGTTGGGCTTGGTAGTTGGTAGTGTTCTTACTTTATTTAATTTAACACTCATGATTGTATTGTGAAGTGAGAATAATTTTCTCCATTATACAGATGAAGAAACAGATTCAGAGAAGTTAAGGAACTTGGTTAAAATCACACAGCTAAATAAGAGGAAGGATTGGAATTCAAACCCAGGTCATTCTGCTTTGTAATATTGAGTTGTGCCTCATGACATGTGAGAAAGGGCTGAAAAGACCAAGGCTGAGAGAGCCTGGGGAACATGATACCTGCCTGAAAATGCCTGAAGAGTTGTCATGGAGAGAGGGAACTGGGCTGTCTCTATGTGATTTTAGATGGCAGCACTTGGATTAAAGGAGAGAAATCCCAAGAGTGGAGTCTTTGGTTTGATAGAAAATTTGACTGACGTTTTTTCCTTTTTTCTTTTCTTGTGGTTCTGGGGATTGAACCCTGGGCCTTGTACAAATTAGGAAAGCACTCTGCTTCTAAGTTTTTTTTTTTTTAAATTCTAGATGGACATAATGTCTTTATTTTATTGCTTTGTATGTGGTGCTGAGGATCGAACCCAGGGCCTCACGCATGCGAGGCCAGCGCTCTACCGCTGAGCCACCATCCCAGCCCTGCTTCTGAGTTATATTCCCAGCTCTTTTAGTTTGATATGGGCCTCACTAAGTTCCCCACGCTATCCTTGAACTTGTGATCCTGGTGCCTTAGTCTCCCGATTAGCTGGGATTACAGGCACGTGCTGCCCTGCCTGGCCACTATAATTTTAACACATTTCAGTCACCTCAAAAAGAAACCTCACACCACAATGAGATACTCATACTCAGTAGGATGGCTATAGTTTAAAAACCGAAGCAGGTCGCGCCTCACCTAGCAAAGTATTTGACTTTCTAAAAAGAAAACGGACTGCTTTCCGAGGGAGTGAGTCGCCCATCATTGGAAGTGTTCAAGCAGAGCCTTTGCTGTATTTTATCACAGCTGTGATAGAAGGGTCTGTACTCATGTAGATAATTGAACTAAGTGATCTTTTAGTATTTTAAACTGTATGGTTCTATGAAAATGATATCAAACTCCCTGTCTTTTTGATCATAAAAATTGACATGTATTGATTATCTGCTATATACTGGGTACTTGTTAGACACTTTTTTACAATATCTCACTTAATCCTCAGAAATCCTCTGTAAGGTAGAAATAATCATTATCTCCAGAGGAAGAAACTAAGACTCTAGAAAGTAAAGAAATATGCTGGAGGTTAATAGCTAGTAATGGTAGGGATACTATTTGAACCCATGTTGGTTCCTTTTTATCTTGGTGACCTAGGCTAAGTCACAGGTCATCTCTGAGCTAGTTTTCTCATCTGTAAATTGAGGCTTTTGATGGCACCTACCATATAGTGGGTTTATGAGGACTGAATGATATAAACGTGCTTTTTACTGGATCTCACTGCCCCAAGAGCCAGGGCTTGAGAGTAAAGGAGTACCACTTTATTGGCTTCCTCAGGGTAAATTTGGGCCTGAGTGAACCCCTCAGAGTTCTGGGTCTCATTTTTTGTGTTATTAGTAATAGCTGCAGACTCTTCAAAGGGCTTTGTGACAATAGTGACTAATACTAAAAACTTGAAGCCTGTATAAGGGAAGAATGCAGCCAACAGGTTAGAATATAGGAGGCAGCATCAGGCCCAGTGCAAAGCAAATTCTCAGCCACTTTCACAGAGCCAGATTCAGGGGTCACTCTTTACATTTTTATATTTAATATCTTCTTTTACAACGAACAAGGTCAGAAATACTAGAGCTGTGCCAGAGCTGGATGCCAAGAATAATGAGCCTTAATCCTCCCTGTAGCCATCTGCGGAGGTATTAACCCCATTTTCTTGGGGGTGCGGTCGTGGGGGAAGCAGGGTGAGACCTTGCCCAGGGAGCTATCCAGGGCTTTGAAAGGCAGTGTTAGGATTAGAACCTTTGTAATATTTTGCCCTTTTTCATGACCCCAGTTTCTGTTTTCAGGAAAAATAAAACTGCTTATTTCTGAACCTTTCAGGGAGCCTTTCTCAGAATTGGAGCCAGGCAGTCCTTTTCCGGCACCTTTGTCAGTTGAGGCCTGAGTGTTTAGGGGCTGCTGTCTTACCTTGTTCCCTCTTGAGTCACATCTGAATGTAGCACAGACGGAACTGAGTTAGAAAGGAAGCATTTCCAAATTGATTGGCTTATTTTGCCTTGACCTTTCGGCTAAGTAGAGTTAGAGGGTGAAACGTCAGTGACTTCCCTCCAAAAGGTACTGATTGGATTTGGAAAGATGCAAATTAAAGGCAAAGCCCAAGACTCGATACTCTTCATTAAATGTAGAGAGAGGACAGCATTATCAAAATATGTTCCTTTTTCTATTTGTTTCCTTCTAATATCTTATAATAATTGTGGGCCTAGGAGAAGGCAGGTAAACTATGATCACTGAAAAGCAAAGTTCTAAAAACATACTCAAAAAATGTTCACAAAGCGCAAATGGCATTATAGTGTCCATTCAGGCAGAGAAGACATCAAAGCGAGTTCTCATTCAAAGCCTCTCAAGAAAGTAAAGAATTTCTTAGGATGGACTTCCATAGAGAAAGCTTTAATCATTTGAGTCAGGAGCCTCAAAGATGTTAAAGAACATTTCCAAAGATGCTTTACTGATGGGACTTCCTATCAGCCACACCTTTTCTAGGAACTCTCCTTGTGCTAACTTAGTGCATGATCCTGAAGTAGCATTCTAAATTTGTGTTTGAGACCCGCAGAGTTAGGATTTGGTTTTGTTTTGTTTGTTTGTTTGGGTTTTGGTACTGGGAACAAACCCAGGGCTTTGCACATGCTAAGCAGGTCCTCTACCACTAAGCTAAACCCCAGCCAAGGCAGTTTTGACTTGGATATAGTTCAATTAGAGATAGTAATCATAGTTATTTTTTAATAGTCAGTGGCCTGGGCTCTGGGGCAGAATATCTAGATTAACTTTATTTAATAACTTTGTAAATTTTGAGAGTTAACTTTCTGTGCCTGAGATCCTGCATCTATAAAGTGAGAATAATAATAGTACCTGTCTCATAGGGCTGTTATGAGGAAGTCTGTGAGATAGCACTTGTAAAACATTTGTAATGTTCAGTAAGTATCATTTACCAGGCTTGGTATCAGGCATTTTATACATGTGCTCTTCCATTCCTTATCACCCTCCAAAGGTGGGTTTTATTAGTTTAGGAAACTGAGGTTTAGAAATGTTAAGTGAGATGGAAAATAGTGGGAGAGCTGGAATTTGAACCTTAGATCTGTTAGATTTGACAACTCAATTCTTATTATGCATGCTACTTCTAGTGACCTTTATGCATTGATAATACAGCTGGGTCTTCACTTTGTCGCATTTTTCTTCTTTTCTATAGGATTGCTCCAGTAGGAAAACCACCACAAATAGAGTTAAAGGAAACTTGTGTACATCTTTTGCATGATTGAGAATGTTGAAAGGGGGTCTAGTTGTCACCCTGGCTGGAGGCAATATGTTCAGAGGAAAGAGAATACAGATGATTTAAATTCTCTCTTCTGTCTGCTGCTAAATAGCAGCATCTCCTTAGAATCATAGGAGAGAGTTATTGGAAGGAATTTTGTAGCTCATCTCTGAGTCAACCTCACATTTTAAGGTGGAGAAAGAGAGAGTGAAATGCCTCACTAAGGGTCATACAGCCAGTTAAAGGCAGAGGCTGGCTTGGAACACAAGCCCCCAGGTCCCAGTCCATGGGGACTTTCTCTGCATCATGTAGTGTTGTGCTTCAGTTATCCTTGTTAACTGGGGATAGTAATAGCTTTATGGCTTCCTCACAGGATAGTTCTGAAGCAAATTAAAAGTATGAACAAAAGCACTTTGCTGGTATAAAACACTGTAATGTATGCAAGGTAGTCATGCTGTTATTCATTCAGTAACAGTTCAATGTAGGAGCATCTCCATATCTTCCAACCCCTCCCTTCCATCCTTCCCCATTCCATGCTAATAGACTGTGCTCTTGCCAAAGAGCACCCCTTTGTTTGTGACCTTTGGATCTGATTGGTCCAAGAGTGCATATAAGCTTCTGTAGTTTCTGGAATAAACAGTGTTTTCTGCATCTCCCTCCGGTGTTTCTGTGTCTTACTGGGGCAGAGCAGATTTTTTACCTACACCCCCGGGGCCTGGGGAATTTGGCTTCTCTGACCGCCACCAGATCCAGAAAGACCTCATATCATCTTCCTCCCAGAAGACCCCTCCCTCATCTTCTCTGGACCCCAACTCATTGAGCAGGACCCATGTGGCAACCTCCCCCAACTCCCCCCTCTTAGCAATAGTTCAGTAATCGTTATTAGTACCTGCTAAATCCATCACTCCTGGGAGACCTAGGAGGATTGATAGATGAATGAGATGACCTGGCCCTTAGGATGCTTTGTCTTTTAAGGAACGGAAGCCACATACCCCTCCAGTTCAAGGTAGGATACAGACAGAGGAAAGGATAAGAACTGAATTTTCTTTTTATATATAAGTTGTGATTTTTGAGGTAAAGAAAAATAGATTTGGGGCTTTTCTTAATAATTGATATATAATTCACATACCATAAAATGTACTTTAAAAAAATATGCGGTTAGCTGTTTTTAGTAGTCACAAAGTTGTACAACCATCATCACTATCTCATTTTAGAACATTTTCATCACTCAAAAAAAGAAACATACTTCTTTTTGTTCACATTTTTTATTGGTGCATTATAGTTGTACATGTTGTGGGATTTGTTGTTTTGTATTAGTACATGCACACAATATCACAGTGTGATTTGGCCAGTATCCCTCCCCAGCACTCCCTCACTTCCCTCCTCTACCTCCTGATCCCCTTCCTCCATTCTGCTGGTCTTCCTTTGCTTTTTGTGCCATTCCCTGCAACCACCACCTTTTCCTTTTTCCTCTCTAGCTTCCACATATGAGAGAAAACATGTCCCTGGACCTTCTGAGTTTGGCTTATTTCTGTTAACATAATGGTCTCAAGTTCCATCCATTTTCCTACAAATGATGGTTTCATTTTTTCTTTATGGCTGAATAAAACTCCATTGTGTATATGTACTGCATTTTATTTATCCATTCATCTGTTGATGGACGTCTAAGGCTGGTTCCATAGTTTGGCTGTTGTGAATTGTGCTGCTATAAATATGGGTATGCATGCTATAGTATGCTGACTTTAATTCTTTAAGATGAATACTAAGGAGCAGTATAGCTGGGTCATATGGAGCTTCCATACCTGGTATTTTGAGGAACCTCTATACTGATTTCAATAATTTACAATCCTACTAATGGTGTAAAAGTGTTTCTTTTTCCCCACATCCTCTTCAACATTTATTATTGTTTGTGTTCTTTTTTTTGGGGGGGGGGCAGTGCCAAGGATTGAACTCATGGGCACTCGACCACTGAGCCACATCCCCAGCCCTATTTTGTATTTTATTTATAGAGACAGGGTCTCACTGAGTTGCTTAGTGCCTTGCTTTTGCTGAGGCTGGCTTTAAACTCACAATCTTCCTACCTCAACCTCCCAAGCCACTGGGCTTACAGGCCTGTGCCACCACACCCGCTTGTTGGTATTCTTTTTTTTTGGTGGTGCTGGGGATTGAACCCAGGGTCTCGTGCATGTGAGGCAAGCACTTTACCAACTGAGCTATGTTCACGCCCTTGTTTGTATTCTTTTTTTTTTTTTTTTTTTTTGGTACTGGAGATTGAACTCTTAACCACTGAGCCACATTCCCAGCCCTATTTTGTGTTTTATGTAGAGACAGGGTGTCACTGAGTTGCTTAGCGCCTCCCCATTGCTGAGGTTGGCTTTGAACTCGTGACTCTCCTGTCTCAGCCTCCCTAAGTGCTGGGATTACAGGCTTGTGTCACCGCGCCCAGCTCCTTGTTTGTATTCTTTTTTAAAAATATTTTTTGTTGTTGTTGATGGGTCTTTATTTTATTCATTTATTATTTATATGTGGTGCTGAGGATCGAACCCAGTGCCTCACGCATGCTAGGCAAGCGCTCTATCACTGAGCTACAGCCCCAGCCCCCTTGTTTGTATTCTTGATGATGTCGTTCTGACTGTTGTGAGATGAAATTTCAGTGTAGTTTTGATTTTTCATTTCCCTCATTGCTAATGATGTTGAACATTTTTTCATGTATTTGAGAAACACTTACTTTTGAGATACTACCACCTGTCCACTGATCATCCCCATTTCCTCTTTTAGCCTTAGGCAACCACTGATTTACTTTCTGTCTATAAGGTTTTTCTGTTTTTCAAATTTTGTATAAGAAATCATACAACACATTGTCTTTTGCGACTGACTTCTTTCACTTAGAATGTTTCCAGTTATCCATATTGTAGTATGAATCAGTACTTCATTCCTTTTATGTAAATAATATTCCATTATGTGACTATACCAAATTGCACGTATCCATTCAAAAGTTAATGGGCATTTGGGTTGTTCCTACTTTGGGGCTATTATAAATAATACTACTGTGACCATTCCCATACAAGTTTTGTATGGCTATTTGTTTTCAGTTCTCCTAGGTGTATACCTATGAGTGTGTTATCTAGGTCATGTGTTAAATCTATGTTTAACCATTTGAGGTGGGCTTTTCTTTTTTGTTTTTTAAAACGTGCTGGGGATGGAACCCAGGGCTTTGCATATGCTAGGTATATATTCTGCCATTGAGCCACATCCCCATCCTGAGGTGTGCTTTTTAATTTTTTGTTTCTATTTATTTATTTATTTATTTATTTTTAAAAAATGTTTATTTTTTAGTTGTAGGTGACAGAATATCTTTTTTTTAAAAAAATATTTATTTATTTATTTTTTAGTTTTAGGTGGACAGAATATCTTTGTTTTTATGTGGTGCTGAGGATCGAACCCAGTTCCTCACGCGTGCTAAGTGAGCACGCTACCACTGCGCCACAATCCCAGCCCCCAGAATATCTTTATTTTATTTTTATGTGGTGCTGAGGATCGAACCCAGTGCCTTATGCATGCTAGGCAAGCACGCTACCACTGCGCCATAATCCCAGCCCCTTTTTTTATTTTTTGATACTTGGAATTCAACCCCCAAGGGTGCTTAACTACTGAGCCACGTTCCCAGCCCTTATTATTTTCTTTTTTATTTTGAGACAGGGTCTCACTAAGTGGCTTAGGACCTAGCTAAGTTGCTGAGGCTGGCCTCAAACTTGCCATCCTCCTGCCTCACTCTCCCCAGTCACTGGGATTTCAGGCATGTGCCACCATGCCCAACCACCATAGTTTTAAAACATTTCAGTCACCTCAAAAAGAAACATCACACCACAATGAAATACCACTTCATGCTCAGTAGAATGGCTATAATTTTAAAAACCTAAACAGGGCACAGGCATGCACATCTGTAATCCCAGCCACTTGGAAGGCTGAGGCTAGGGGAACACAAGCTCAAGGCCAGCCTCAGCAACTTAACAAGACCCTATCTCAAAAAATTAAAAGGGAAGAGGATTTAGTTTAGTGCTAGAGCACCCCTAGGTTTAATGCCCAGTACCCACCCCCCAAATCTATCTATCTATATATTTTTATACTGGGGATTGAACCCAGGATGCTTAACTACGGGGCTATATTGCCAGCCCTTTTTATTTTTTATTTTAAGATGATGTCTTGCTAAGTTGCTTAGGGCCTCGTTAAGGCTGGCCTTGAACTTGCTATCCTCTTTCCTCAGCCTCTCCAGCCGCTAGAATTACAGGTGTACACCACCATGTCCCCAAATAACATTTCATATTAATGGAAGCACACAATATATAGTCTTTTGCTTAGAATAATGTTTCTAAGTTCATCTATGTTTAGTATGTAGCAATACTTCATTACTTTTTACAGTCAAATAACATTTCTTATGTGGATATACACATTTAAAAAATCTAGTCATCACTTGATGATAGGCAGTTGAGTTGTTTCTGCCTGTTGGTTATGATGAATAATGCTACTATAAACATTCCTGCACACATTTTTGTGTGACATTCCTTTGTTTTTAACAAGTCACATTTTCCTTTTGATCTTGCATTTCAAAGCTATCAAAGGTGATAAAGACCATACTCTATGCTCTGACTGCCCCCTGCCCAGTACTACAATGGAATTCTCATTGTCCCTGGTAGGGAAATGAGAAAGAAATGTAACTCATGTTACTGAGCATACATAACAAGAGTTATCAGGTTTTAGTAAAATTCACATTTGGCTAACATCTCATGAGCTCCTAATGTGATCCGGGTACTATTATGCACTTTCATAGATAATTTATTTCTCACAACAACCTCACTTTACAAATACATAAATTAAAACTCACAACTTGCTAATTGGAGTGTTGAAAGGGCTGGAATTCAGGTCCCCCAAATACCTCAGTATTTTAAGTCTATTCTCTTTTTATTATGTTATCCAGATAGGACTGTGGCACATGTGTCATGGATGGTTCCTTTTGTTGGAATATTACCATTCAGTCCTTGGTTCCAGATAAGTAATCTTTGCAGATGGGCTTTGTTCTAAGGCTTATTAACCTCAGGCTAATATATTATTGGTATCCTTTGCATTGTGAGTAGATCAGTTCCTCCAAATTGGGCTATTGTTGATGATGATGATGATGGTGATGATGATGATGATGATGATGATTTTGCAGTACATGGGGGTTGAACCCAGGGGTGCTTCCCCATTGAGCTATCTCTCTAGCCCTTTATTTGTTTATTTTATTTTGAGACAGGGTCTTGCTAAGTTGCTCAGGCTAGCCTTGAACTTCCATTTCTCCTGCCTCAGCCTCTTGAGAAGCTGTGATTCCAGGCATGTGTCACTATGTCCAGAGAATATTATATTGTTATTAACATTCTTCATAATAGCAGAGATCTGTTCATAGAAAAAATTTTTCCAGTTTTAAAATGAAAGTTTGTGAAAGAGATGGGGCTAAATGCTAGGCATTTTATTTTTTTTTAATATTTTTTTAGTTGTAGATGGACGCAATACCTTTATTTTATTTATTTATTTGAATGTGGTGCTGAGGATCGAACCCAGTAACCCAGTGCCTTACATGTCTGAGACAAGCACTCTGCCACTGAGCCACAATCCCAGCCCCAATGCTAGGCATTTTAGAGCTCCAGGAATAGAATACCTTCTGAGAGATGCGAAATCTGCATAGCACCTCCTATTTTATTATAATATTATATGTTTTCCTGTGTGCGATAGTATTTTTATGTTTTTCATATTCTTAGCTCAGACACTGGCTTTCTTCCTGCTTTTCATTGAGTACTTATTAGAGCTGGCCTGCAATATGCTGAACTATAGAAGATGCCATTCTTAAACCTTTGTATTCTAGCTGAAGAAATTTTCGTTGAGCTTTCATGTTCTGTAAACAAATTAGCTGCCAGTGTTATTAGAACTTTAAGTGTGAATATCAGGATATATTAAATTAACTGTGTTCACCTTAGAATGAAGAATATGCATTGAACATTTCCTGTGGCCTGTCATGGTCCCCATTTTCCTTTAGTGATTTCCAGGGTGTCTTGCTCTACTTTCATATATTTAATTTGTTTCCTTGTGTCATTTTTGTGCCTTCTTCTAAGATGTCTGAGAAAATTAGTATAAACAAGATTTAATTTATTATTCCATGTTATTCCTTTTGAATTTACTGTCTTTGTTATTCCAGTTGTTAATTCAGTTAATTTCCCATTTGAAAAAAGGACTAAAGTTTTTCAATGGCTCTGATTATGATGGTATTGCTGCCACTGATATTCTGTTAAGGACAACTAGATTGTGTTCTCTTTTGGTGGGGAGGTCTTGGGGATTGAACCCAGAAGTACTTTACCACTGATCTATATTCCCAGCCCTTTTTATTTTTTTAATTTTTGGGACAGAGTTTCACTAAGTTGCTTAGGGCCTTGGTAAGTTGTCGTAACTGGCACTGCCTCTGCCTCCCAAAATTCTGAGATTACAGATGTGCCCCACCATGCCTGGTATCATATTGAATTCTCTTAAACAGAATGGTCTGTATTTGACATGTTTTCTGCTCTATTTGCCTTCTTTCCTTCCTTTTTTTCTATTTCTTTTGTGCATGTGTGTGTATGCATGCCACACAATACTGGGGATTTCAGCCAGGGCCTCAAGCATAGTAGCCAAGTACTCTACCTCTTACTATTTTTTTTCTTTTTCTTTTTTTTTTTTTTTTTAACCTTTTCTTCTCTCAGTGCTGGGGATTGCACCCAGACCCTCACACATGCTAGTCCTTTTTTCAGTTTTATTTTGAGACAGGATCTTGCTGAGTTGCTGAGGCTGGCCTTCAGCTTACCATCCTGTTTCAGCCTCCCAAGTAACTGGGATCGCATGCATAAGCCACTACACCCAGTGCCAGCTCTATTTTCAAAGTCTAGCACTTTAAAATTTTCTGAATTCTCAAAGTCACTATTTTTTTGCCCCTCAGCAGAACTGAACATTATGTAATTTGCATACCACACCAAAGAGAGAAATCCCCTTGATGCAGTTTTCTCTAGTTTTTAATCATATATGTAACTTCCTTGTGTCAATTCCAAATCTCTGATTCCATATCTAAGTTTTTCACTATTTCAAGAATCCCTCTTAAAATTATGTTTTTTTTTAAATTTGACTATGATTAAATCTCATCATCAAATAACTATTAAGTTATTGACCTAATTATTTGTGTTTGAGAGACTTTTGGATTGAAGTATGAAACTAGTTATGCTCCTTTGTAGATTTAAGGATATTTCCCTCCTGGTGTGAATCTTTTAAATAATATCCACTTAGATGTGTTTCCAGTTATGTTTGTCTGCCTACAAAAGTTTGTGGAAAGGCACTGAATTTCTGTTTCCTTGTGAAGGGAGAAGGTAGTCCATGGTCCAGGATGAGCTATCTGCTATTACATTATCCTTTTTTCTTAGGATGGGAGCAAAAAATGTTCATCAGAATGCTAACTAGGTATTAGTTGTATTGAATCTCACACTTTAGTTTTTCAAGCCTTTGCCTGCCAGTCTAATATAAATCCCAATTTCCATGTTGCTTTTTTAAAAAATACTTTATTAGTTGTTAATGGATCTCTCTTCTCTTTCTATATAGTGCTGAGAATCGAACCCAGTGCCTCACATGTGCTAGGCAAGCACAACCTCAGCCCCTCTGTGTTGCTTTTTTTTTTTTTCTGTTCTAGGGAATGCACCCAGGGGTACTCTACTTTTGAGCTACATCCCCAGCCCTTTTGAGAGAAGGTCTCACTAAATTGCTGAGGCCAGCCTAGAATTTGCAATTCTCCTGACTTAACCTCCAGAATTGCCTATGCCACCACACCTGGCTCCATTTTACCCCCCCCCCTTTTTTTTTTTGGTACTGGGAATGGAACCCAGGGGCACTTTACCACTGAACTACATTCTCAATACTTTTTATTCCGAGACAGGATCTCACTAAGTTGATGAGGCTGGCCTTGAACTTGTTTAGGATCCTCCTGCCTCAGCTTCCCAAGTCACTGGGATTATAGCACGCACCACCACACCCAGTTCCATTTTACCTCTTGACTGAATGTGGTTTCCTGCTTGTCTGGTTTTGTTTTGTTTTGTTTGTCTCTTTTGTCCCTTTTAGTATATCTTTGCACATGCCAATTTTAGCTAAAGCCCCTTGTCTTTGATTCTGAGCTTTCTCAGTACATGTACTGTGTCTTTCATCTCAGTGTTCCTCACATCTAACAAAAAATTACTTGGTTAATTTTGTTTTTTTTTTTTTTTTTTTAAACTTTTTTTTAGTTGTTGATGGATCTTTATTTTATTCATTTATTATGTATATGTGGTGCTAAGGATCGAACCCAGGGCCTCACGCATGCTAGGCAAGCGCTCTCCCACTGAGCTACCGCCCCAGCCCCTACTTGGTTAATTTTGTAAGAAAAGTAATGAGTAGTGACAACTTAGTTGGCTCTTTTGGGATATTTTCATAATGATCATTATTGTAGGACATTACATGCCACAGTGGTTAAGAGTATGGGCTTTAGACTCACAGTCCTGGGTTTGCTCCAGCTCCAGGTTATTAGCTAAGTGATGTTGTGAAAATTGTTTTATGTCCATGAATCTATTTTCTTATTTGTAGAATGGTGATGGTAGGAGCTTGTACCTTACAAATATTGAACCTCTCTTCCTCCACTGCCTTAGCACTCTCCCCTTGGAACTGTCTTCCCCCAGTTCATGTCTCAGCTTTAATGTCATCTTCTCAACCCTTCTGTATTGGGCAGAATTTGTAGTTGTAAGCAACAGAAACCAGTTCTGGCTGATTATTGAAAGGGGATTAGAGAAACTTCCAAAAACCATCAGGGAAGACCACAGAGCCAGGCTTGGAAAATGGGCTAGAACAAGAGAATCTGGGCAGTAATTCACAGAACCAGGCCAGTGAGGATGCTATTGCTGTCACCATTCACACGGTATATACCACTGCCACCAGCAGCTCTGGACCGTGATGGTCTCTATAGCCACCCATTGCTGTATCTCAGCCAGGGACACTTTGCTGTCCTCAGACTCTGTGACACTAGAACCTAATTCAAGATTCAGGAATGATGGGGCTAGTTGGTGTAGCCTGGGCCACGTGTGCGCACTCTGGCTGCAATCTCAGTTGCCATCATTCTCACTTCATAGTGGGAAGGGGTTCTGCTTCCCACCAGATTCATTAGATGGGGAATTCCCAAAGTATGGGAAGGGGCTTTGAGCAGCTAGACAATTCCAAAACTGACCACTACATCATCTTTGACCTCAAGTCTAAAAATAGCTAATGAGTCATTCTCACATCATCCTGTTTCATTGTCATGATAGCATTTTTCACTGTTGGATATATCTTCTTGTTTTATTTATATTGTGTGTGTGTATGTGTGTGTGTGTGTGTGCTCATTGGGTATTTTGTTTTGTTTTTTGTTTATTTTTTGTGGTACTGGGGATCAAACTAGGGACTTGTGTCCTGCTAGTCAAGCATTTTACCACTGAGCTACATCCCTAGCTTTATATTGTTGTTTATTGTCTGTCTCCTCCTGCTACAATATAAATACCATGAAAGCAAGAACTTTGCCTCACTTGCTCACTGCTGTATCTCCTGGGCCTGAAGCAGTATCTGACACATAGTAGAAGCTTCTTGCATTCATTGGTTAACTGAATAAATAAATGAGTTTATGAATAAATAAAAAGCACTTAGCATAATGCCTGGCACATAGCAAATACATAATATTTGGCAAATTACTATTCTTAGCAGATAAAAGCATTTACATTCTTAAAAATACTTCTTTTTTTCCTCTCAGGGATTGAACCCAGGGCTTCAGACATGCTAGGCAAGTCCTCTGCTGCTAAACTATACCCCTAGCCTAAAAACAAACAGACAAAAACAATTTTTGATTTATATTATTTCATTTGACTTCCATGGCAGTTCTCTAAAGAAAATGATATTAGGGGCAAGGAATGAACCTTTTTCTGGTGACATACATGGCCCCTTCAGTGTTTTGTTCCTGTGCCTATGAGAGATTAAGAAACTTGAGCAAGATTATACACACTTCCTAGCTTTGGTGTTATTTTCATTTTAATAAGGTTTATCTCACATTCTTGGTGATTATATGAAATTTTTGTTTTGGGTTTGATTATTATACAACAAATCAGAGTATAGACACAATTGCAGCCTGTATTTAGCTTACATTAATCTGACGGCGAAAGGCCTCTGGAAAATACATCTTGAAAATGTAGTTGTTTTCAGCTGATATTCCTGGATGTTCTTGGTGCTTACAGGTGCTGTAGGAGAAGTTTCTTGCCTTTTTAACAGTTTGTGATTCCAAAAATCAGTCATGGAGACGTTAGCCCCAAAGAACTCAAGCTGAATGGGAACACCTAATCAAGCAGCAAGTTTTAACATTAAAGGGAAAAAAACTGCAATAATGTAATGTTTAGAAGTACAGTTTCCCTTTGTGTTGAATGCCAAAAGATCAGGTGGAAAAGATGTAATTTCAAGAGGGTGTGTTAGAAATCTGCAGGTGGTTGGTGGAAGATCCAAAAATGGCCTTGGGAGGTCCTAATGTCTGGAATGATTGGCACAGAGACCTGGTGGAAGTACAGACATTCTCACAGCATAGAGAACCATCATAGGGAAGAAAGAATAGACTTCTGCACAGAAGTGGAACTAGGACCAAAATATGAAAATAACAAGAGACAAAACTTCCTTTAAAAACAGTATGTAAGCTGGGTGCGGTGGCTCAAGCCTGTAATCCCAGCACTTAGGGAGGCTGAGACAGGAGAATCGCGAGTTCAAAGCCAGCCTCAGCAACAGCGAGGCGCTAAGCAACTCAGTGAGACCCTGTCTCTACATAAAACACAAAATAGGGCTGGGGATGTGGCTCAGTGGTCGAGTGCCCCTGAGTTCAATCCCCAGTACCAAAAAAAAAAA